>JASAND010026766.1:0-53556 GCA_030248195.1 Trissonchulus latispiculum
TAACCAATTAGCGAGGAGCTAAACGGTTTTTATAAACTTCTAAACGTCTACATGTATACATCAAGAAAATGAGGTAAACACGGGCTAGCAGGAGGATCCACGAAGGATACAAGCACTAATCATATAAAGAAGTAATGAAAAACGCCGTAGTCCGAAACAGGAGAGAGCCAATGGGCGCGGTAAGATAATAATAATAATTTGGATAATAATTAGGGTAATTAGGACTCCCTAGACCTTACTTCTTACGCGAAAAAACTCCATCATAAAAAGGAGGAAATCCTTTTAATATTCATGTGGATGAATTTTTACAATTTCTGCAGACAAAAAAAGCAAAAAAACTCCAACAAAAAACCATAAAAGCAGGAAATCGTTTTTCACATTCCTGCAGATGAACAACGCCCCTGTTATGCTCGTGTAAAAAATTCAACACACAACTAACCCGGGCTAACGCTGGGACAAAAGATTAGTCTATTTTTTCGGGCAAAATTGGCCAAAAATTGCCACCGTTTCCAGGTAGAGCCAGGCGTAAACCCGTTGGCGGCAAAATAGGTATAGAAACCATCAAAACCGCTGTGCAACAGAAGTGAACGTTCCTCCAGTTTCACCAGTAGGCCCAGAACAAAGGCATCGTATTCGGTCTCTCGAATGGAATGGATACCTAGAAATTAATGAAGGGAAAAACCAGAAAATAGAAATTGAAAAATTCTAATTCACCGCACAGAACCAATTTCATTTCAGACACAAATTTCTTCTAGAAGTTTAGCATGGAACATAACATACAGTTGGAGACAAACACTTGTAGAGGCTTTCATGGAACATAACATACAGTTGGTTGAAAGGAAACCGAACGAAAACCAACGCAATTTTCTGATGAGAAAATTTAGAGCGAAAACTTTTTTCTTCCTATTTTCCTAAATAATTTCCTTCCCGGGAGTTTGGAAGAAAACCAACCGGCTTTGGTCAGTAACTGTTTCCATTGGTCCGGCGGAACGAGATAGGAATCGTACACATAGATCAATGGTTTGGTCTGCCCTTGCCAGCTAAATCGATACATTGCGGGATGGGCGCCATAGCGCTCCACGATATAGCTGATGTTGGAGCTCATCGTTAGGGCACTGCGACCGGCAAATGGCTCGATGTGAAAAGCAACCTAAAATAAGCTCGAATCGGGTTGGTCAGGCGCCAAACTACAAACTTAAAACCAGTATATATTGTAGCGCTTCTACCAGGGCTGGCGGATCAGGAAGAAACCAAGGACAAGCTTGTGTAAGACCCAAAAGATTGTGTACGGTGTATACTCTCTCTGATAAGCAACTGGAGGCTCAGTTATCCAAAACACCCTACAACTCAAGAAACGTTGCATGTCGGAAATAAAGCACAATTCAAACATTAGACTGCGCGAAAATCCACTTTAACATAGGGGTGCTTCACCCTATGTCCCCCCTTTCCACGAGTGTTGGTTATTAGCCAGATTTTTCGTGCCGCCGGACTTTGGACGGTCATTTTTCGTAGGTTGCTTGCAGGTTTTATTTGTTTATTTATTTATTTAGGTACACTAAACGGAGGTGCTGTAGTGACATCCTTCTTTCTTTCGTTTATAATCTTCTATTATTTGCTATAGGCACACTAAAATAGTATATTACTATAAAGACAGACAGACAGAGAGAGAGAGAGAGAGAGAGAGAGAGAGAGAGAGAGAGAAAGAGAGAGAAACTTATCCAAACCTTTAGGCCCTGCTGCGCAGCTGCGTCTAGAATGGCTGGCACCAAACTGTCACTAGGAATCCCATTATCGTCTGACATCCCTGGCGGATACCAGGACAGGGCAATCACACCTGAAGGAAAAAAACAGAAAAAAGCAACAAATACAAAAACACTACTAGACTGAAACGGGTCGCTTAGCACCAAACTCTGTAAAGTCTGGGTCACAGTTTCAGCTGAAAGCAAATTGCGGATCTATGGTAAAGGAAAAGATTTACCCCAGAAGATATCTCCGTCCTGTCACAGGACATGGGGTGCCGGTGCTCGTCCCCGGATTCTCAGCCGTAGAGCCAGGAGTGTCACCTCAAATGATGACTGCATCCGTGGAAGGGGGGCCGGCGCTTCTACACAGACGACTCCTGTTACCTTCCCACCGTAGTGGTATCCATTTACCGACCAGTTAAGGATGGATAGCTGGGTTGGCTAGAGTCGAGAAAGCTTTGTGGCCTCCGGGGATCGAACCACCGACCGTAAGATCGGAAGTTCTGACCAGCGCCTTAGACAACTCGGCCATCCCGACTAAGTCTATGGGTGTCATCTTATTTTAGAATCTTTTCATAAAATGTGTAAAGGTTAGGTTTAATCCGTTTAATCTTTTCATGAAAAGACTCTTAAATTCTGACTATTACTGCTCAGACTTAGCTAATCTGTCAATATTTAACGCATAAAATCCCCCCCGTTACCCTACTAAAGTCATAACATGAGTTTATACGTTGATACGGGCCTTACGAAGAGTACATAATAACTAAGAGTGTGACAAGCAAGCGCGCTTTAGTAAAACTGCTGTCTGAAACTGCAAGCAAAGCGAAAAAACCGCAAACTCAACCGACAATTCCATCGTAAAACATTTAGGAAATCCTTCTTACCCGCACCACTTTGGCTTATCCAGCGCATATGCTGTGCTAATATGTCAGGATCCTGACTACTATAGGGTCCTAGTTCGGGATAAAATGATGCTGCAATGTCATCTGGGGGAATGTGGGCATCTGAAATAATATTCCCAATTTAGCAAACTAATAAGGAAAAAATAAATTAAAATTAACCATATTCAGTTAAGCAAGTACATCCAGCGGGCTAGCACCAGTCGTATTTAATTTATTCATAAATAATCCTTAAATTCGTGTTGGCTTAAACTCCAGCTCAAGTTTAAATTGTAACCACTTAAATTTAAACACATCTTAAACATGACTTAAACACGTTTTAGTTCCGCCAGCCAACCAGAATGATACCTAAATTCGGCCAATAAATAGTTAGGAATTTAAAATTAAACAGCACCTAAACGTGAGGTTCCAATGGGACTTCAGGTTACAGAACTTTTCAATGAACTTAAACCCGACCTTAAACTGGGGACTATAAAGGAAGAGGAAAGCATTACTTGTCTCCTCCGCAAGAATCTACTAGTTTCAAAGTATATTTATTTTGAGGGTCAGTATGACATGATTAGTGATGAAAAATTAAAGCAACAGTTTTTCCGTCAAAAAAGTAACTCTTAAGACAGTATCAGTAAACTTACTCCGTTTACAATTCAACCCATTTATTATTTTTGTATCTGACGACAGAAACAGCAATTAATGACCATTTTTGCCTTAAACACCACCTCAGACCAGGTCCATCTCAAGTCTAAATTTCCAGTAGGTGGTTATTAAATATGACGAATTTTAGACTCAAATTTAATTTAAACTTGACTTGTGTAAAGTGCACTGATAACTAAACACGAGTTTAAACTCAAGTTTAGTTTAAAGACAGGAGATAAACATAACTGGTGCTAGTCACCCATAATGTCTATTATTTCCTGTAAATTTGAATCCGGAAAAATTAATTAGAATCAGTTAGATAATTTAATTTGAATTTATTCCTGCCGTTGGTAAATTTTAAAGAGATGCAATATGAAAGTCTCCATACAATATGATAAGTTACTTCAGCAGGTTTGTTAGCTGAAACGATACACAACCCGAAAAATACACAGAGAGATTAAAAACAACTTATCAGCTTCAAAAATGACAATTCCAATTTTTCACCAAAATTCTATGTACCTTGAGACCATTTTCGCTTTTCGTACTCATTCCAGTGAGGCAACTGTCTGTGATTCCAATGAATATAGTTACCATCAAACGAGGGACTCCCATACCAGGTATAGTAGAAGACATGAACTCTATAGTTGGGTTGTTGGGCTATAGTGGTGTTGTTACTGGCAACGCCGGGAGGCAAAATGGGAGCTAGAAAGAATTTAAAGGGATCAGGACAAAATTAAATTTCAGTGCGCACAGTTATACTTCACATAGTAGTCTAGCTATACAGAAGACATAGCTAAAACTACGGACACGTTCGACCAAAATAGTTTTGATGCAAGCAATGTTCTTTCACAAACCTTTTCAACATTTAGAAAAAGCCATGTTAGGCACCTCACCCAGCAAGGGATTATCAGTTTTTGATTGATCCAGTCGATATTTGCTTATCCATAGGACGATGATCACAAAACTTGCACAGGACGCTACCCGATATCGAAAGCGTCCCAATCGAACCGGCATAGCATTACTACTGACTGTTGAAGCAGTGCTGTATAAAAGCCAGTGGTTTGGGCTAAAACTATCTTACAGTAAACATTTAAGTCAAATTTTACTGCAAGAAAATGAAATAAACGCGGATCCATAAAGGAAACAAGGCATCAGTACAGCGCCCATTGGCTCTCTCTTGTTTTGGACTAAGTCTTTTGCAGTAGTGACTGCAGGGCAGACGTTTTTCACTGATTTACGGTAACTGCGAAAGACGTGAATAACAGACATGTACAGGAGGCGGAATTTTGCAGGGGGGTGGGCACAACCCGATTCTGGCGGTTTTTCACATCCACTGGCAGTCCTTCGGAGAGGGGCTCCAGGTCTGGAAGGAGAAAGAATGAAAACCTTGTTCGATGCTAAGAAATAAGTGCTTAGTAGGGTGCGCCCGACTCCAGCACTGAACAATGACAGTTCGATCCCCCATTCTGGACACTTTTCTTTTAAAATACTTCTGACCAGGGTTTTTTTTTTGCGTCCAGAAGTGCGTCTGGACGCAAAGTTTCTTATCTTGACGCAACGAAATTTTAACGGGACGCAAGCTAGACGCAACATTATTTCGGGAGAAAATTCACTTTTGTAAGAGTGAAAACTTTAAATGTTTCCAGTACCAATTTTTCCATATTTTCCAAAAATTTTCTCGGTTTCTGGAGGGCTCCGCCCCCCAGACCCCCTGGTGTTTTCCACTATGCCATCGAATGCCAACGCTTTGTAATGGGTCAGTACTTGTTGAGTTATTAGTTGAGTTATCTACCTGTATCGATACATGTATAATAGGGCAAAGCCCATAATTAATAAAATTTGTAGCCGTAGCCGAATATCCAAATTTTTTGGATCATGTAATGTAATGAGGTTCATACAATTGCATTAGCACAGTTTTTAAAGTCTAAATTTTGTTCTTGACTGGATTTTCAAAACATTTTCAGCTTCTGGGGGTTAATCCCTTTATTACCAAAAGTCAACCAAATTTGTAGAGTATCCAATTTTTGGTTTGGTTCATTTAAAGCAATCAACTCGCGCAGTCATCGAAAAACGTTTGTCCTGAACAAATTCAGAGGGTTAATCAATCGTATTCGTAACCAACGTTAATATTCACTGTTTTTGCCTTTGATTAATTACTGCACTACGCATCGCATACACGCTCTTTTTTTATTGATACTGACTTCTCAAAATGAAAACAACTCAAAATTCTATAATTTACAAATGTAATTTACACAAAAAATGCATTAGGTATTTTAGTTAAATGTAACGGATGACAAATTAATCTTTTTAATCATTTTCATTACGGATTTATCCGTAATTTCAAAAAATTTCTCCAACTTCTGGGGGGCTCCGCCCCCCAGACCCCCCGCTGCTTGTTTGCCATAATGTTTTCGGGATTCATTAGTTCTCAGAGTTTTCGAAACAAGATTACTGCCTTTGTTCTGAATGATATTAATTTAAAAGCTATTTAACTAATTCTTAGTTAGTTTAACTATAACATCAAAACATCAGAACAATGTGTGTCAATAATATCGAAAATTGGTCATGATATGTGTTAGATACAACAGATGCCAATTAAATCGTTTTGAACTTTTGCATTACGGATTTTTCCGTAATCGCAAAAAATTGTCTCAACTTCTGGGGGGCTCCGCCCACCAGACCCCCCGTCGTGTGTATGGGGCGTATTTC
The DNA here is from genome assembly GCA_030248195.1 of Trissonchulus latispiculum. Taxonomy (NCBI): domain Eukaryota; kingdom Metazoa; phylum Nematoda; class Enoplea; order Enoplida; family Ironidae; genus Trissonchulus; species Trissonchulus latispiculum. The sequence continues at coordinate 5,984 of JASAND010026766.1, forward strand.
ACATAGTTTGTCATCGTGCATTACTGTTCAGTAGCACCACCGTTCTAAGTGCTTTTTCATACGATTAAATTATGTTTCACTAAAGAAATAATCGACAAATAATTTTTATAAAGAATACAATTTTTGCATATAAAACACGCTAAAACAATAATTTTTCCTGGACGCAAAATTTCTTAACGGGACGCAACTTAAAATTAGCTGGACGCAAGGTTGACGCAAATCCGAAAACCAAAAAAAAAACCCTGCTTCTGACCCAATTAGACCCGACCCACAAAATTGTATCTGCTCTTTCGGAGGACAAAGTGTGCGGGGGAAAGCAACATGCAGCAAAGGTTAAACCAGACAAACTACACTGTTGAACTGCTTTTTTTGGAATCTGGAGCAACCCTAAAGTGCTCTGAAATTATCTAAACTATAATAAAAGGAGTCCGTTTTTGGCTAGAGATTTGGCCGAAAAACCATTTTGACAAAACTACGGTTATTTTGTTTTGAGTATCAATTTCTCAAAAAATTACTCAACGGATTCCGGAGATTTTTGGCAGAGTGCAAATTCGCACTTCTGTGGAGACACGTTTTTCTTGGTTTGGGGTAAAACATTTCGAGGAGCAAGAAAACTCAATGCGAAATTGTTCTATATTTAGCCGTTACGTCAGAAAATTTTTGCTAATTTTGCTAAAAAACAAAACAAACACCTTTACGAAAACTTTCTCCTGGGTATCCCTTTGTAGAGCCGGAGTGGCATGCCGAAATTAACGGATACGGACAATTTTGCCCTAAGAAAATTCGACAGTTTGCCTTCTGTCCCAGGCTAAACCCACATCAATCATGTTTTCGAACAACTATCAAACAAACGACTATCGGTCATCTTATGACAAAAGACAGCAAATTATCGGCGAACAGTGACTGGCGATAAAGTGACCCCTGCAGAGAACTCCAACCTACGAAAGGTTATAGGGAGCCTGTGCTTATCTCCGGATTCACAGCCCGAAGCCAGGAACGACAACTCTAATGTTGACTACATCTGTGGAAGGGGGGGGGGGGCAGCCCTTCATCACGCTTACACCAAAACAGACTCCTGTTACCTTCCCACACCGCAGTGGTACCCATTTACCGACCAGTTAAGGATAGATAGCTGGGTTGGCTGCAGCCCACGGCGAATCGATACGAGCTTAGTCCCTTGCGCAAGGGGATTTCTGAAAGCCTTGTGGCAGCGGGAATTCGAACCTCGGACTGTTGGATCCAAACTCTAACGCCTTAACCACTCGGCCGTCATGGCTCAACCGCGGCCAGCACCATGAGTTTGTGGCGGCACCTAAATTTCCTCTGTTTATTCAAATACAAAAACAAATCCAGTAGTTAGCACTGATAATGCCAGAAGAATTACCGGATGCCTGCCTGGCACCCCAGCCACCTATGCTCGAATTGAAGCCAACCTCCCTCCCATCTCTCTTCCAGCAAAGGAACTCATCGCCATTGGGTACGAGAAATCAGTAAGGCTGCCTCCGTCGAATCCAAGGAATCGGATCAGCCTACTGGAGGTCCGGCAGCGGCTTAGCAGTCAAAATTCCTGGCGTGAAGAAGGGTTCAAGCTGTCAGAAGCTGCCGGCCTGTTTGGACTGCCTAGGGAATCACTGTGCCTTCCTCAAATCCCTCCTTGGAGGATCCCTACCCTACTCACCATAAACACTGATCTCGTGGGAGCAGATGATTGTCCTGGTTGGAAGCAGGATATAGAGAAATCAGTGCTGAGAAGAATGGCTGAAGAAACCCTCTCCCAACTGCCAGCGTCTGATATCAATCTGTGGACGGACGGGGCAGTGATGAAGTCCAGGAAGGGTGGCTCTGGTGTGTTTGTTACGGACGGAGAAGGAACGATCTTGGAAAGGATAAAGGTGCCAGCTGGTGCACTGTGCTCCAGCTACCGCACTGAGCTGTTGGCTGCCAGAGAAGCTCTCAAATGGGTTAGTTCCTGCTCTGGAAGGCCGAAGCGAGAAGTCAGAGTCTGCACTGATTCGCTCTCCCTCCTACAAGGACTCAAGTCTGGCCCACAGGCCAGCACCAGTCCTGCCGCAGTAGCCATCTGGCAAGAACTATGCCAGTTAAGTGACGACGGAACCCATGTAACTTTTCAGTGGATTCCAAGCCATGTTGGAATAGAGGGTAATGAAGCTGCTGACGAGCTGGCTAAATCGGCGGCAGACCTGGATCAGACGCAGGTGGAGATCGATTTCACTTCAGCCAAAGCCAAAATCAAAATGTTCATCAAAGAAGAATGCAACCGTCTCTGGAAGGCGGAAGACACGGACAACATCTACTCCGGGAAAGGCTCTGTACACAGTTCTGCAGAAGTCAACCTCACCCGCAAAGAGCGGGTGGTCCTATCTCAGCTCCGATGCAGGGGGCACTCCTGCATACTTGCCAAACAGCGACACAGTATGGGCATAGCAGATTCTCCTGCATGTCCGTACTGTGGGGCGGGAGAAGAAGATCTTGCCCACCTGCTCCTCCACTGTCCCCGGCACCGCTCAGCTCGCAGGCGGAACCTGGGAACTAGGCCGAGGTTGGATATTTTGTCTCGGGGACCCCCCAGGGTGCTTGCCTTCCTGAGGGATGTAGGGCGGATCTAACGGATCTGGTCTGCCCTAACCACATTGAATTCATTCACGATGGTCCAGGAACACGAAGAAGAAGAATGTCAATCAAAACGCAGCACACAGCAAACCTACAAAATTTATTAAATTAATTAAAACGTAGAATCACATAGAATCACATCAGGAAAAACCCATATAAAGCAGAGGTGCAGTCAATATAAATATTATCAAAACAATTCCAACAAATAAAATTATGAGCAAGATGTACAGTCACACAAAATCACAGGAAAAACCCACAAAAAGCGTAAGTACAGTCAATATACATATAACGAGAACATCCAAACTAAAACTAAAAATTATGATTAAATCATTACACTTTGAGCAAACATCTAACAATTACGTACTCATTTACAATCAATATTTATTTTTTTAAATTAGAGTTTTGCTGTTCGCAGCTTGCTTTGGCCGCTACAAATTGCATTTAATTCCAGTGACCAGTTTGGCACGCAGTCTCCAGGCGTCCTAAAACATTTGCAACCGACACGATATATATATTAGCAAGAGTACATAATATAAGAGTGTGTCACTAGGCATACTCTATGTTATCAGAGCAAAAACTATGCTCTGCTCGCTAACGGCCCACCCTCCCCGCAAATTAGCCCATCACTTCAAAGCATTTCATGCGCTATGTTTGTGTTCTAAAGCTCGATGCAGGCACAAAATTCGCTGACACACTGCTTGTGTTTTCGAGCTTAAGCACATAAAGATAGAGCGAGTGAGCGTACTCCCGTTTCGACTAGGTACTGATTTGCGGGGGGGGTCACTAGGGTCTGATTTGCGGGGGGGGTGGACCGTTAGCGAGCAGAGCATAGTTTTTGCTCTGATAAGAGAGAGCTTTCCTAGTAGCATACTCTTATCATTATGTACTCTTGATATTAGGCAAGTTAAGCCAAGAGTAGAATATATGTACACAATACAAAAGAGTGGCAAGCATCATACTCTGTGTATTATAAGCGTAACATAATATCCTCTGCACGCCAACGGCTGACTCCCCCCTCCCCGTGAATTGGATCCCTCACTTCAAACAAGTTAGCCCGTTATGCGTGTGTTCTAAAGCTGACGGAAAATTCGCACACGTACTGCTTGCCTATTCGAGCTTTAACACCCAAGCATAAGATGAGTGAGCGTACCACCCTATCGACTAGGTACCAATTTGCGGCGGAAGGAGGTCACTGGGGTCCCATTTGCGGGAGGGGTGGGCCGTTAGCGCGCAGAGTGCAGAGGATGTGTCACGCTTACATTATACAAAGTATGGCGCTTGTCATACTCTTATGTATTACGTAGTCTTGGTTAAGCCAAAGGTAAAGTTGGCCATGTAGAGAAAGAATTCCAACTATACCTAGAGAGAGAACCTATGGCTCTACAGAACCTGCGATGATACCGGCAGGAAAAGCAATAAAAAAAGACAGGAAAAATATGGCCAGTGGCTGTAAATCAAATACTAAAAAACTCTTATCTGGTACTAACACTAGTACAGTATGAAATTCAGCCTCCAATGTTTTTCTAATCGCCCTCAAAAAGCTCCAAGTTTTTCTAATCGCCCTCAAAAAACTAAAAACTCCTAATATTTTCTAATCTCTCGAAAAAGACTCAAAAAAATCCAATGGTCTGACAATCATAGATAAACCAATCCAAACCTCATAGTTGAGCTCTACATCAGGACCAAATCGGCGCTTGGCCAAATCCATAACCTCCTGACCAATATTCTCCTGTGTCGTTCCTTTCACATCAATATAGTAGCACTCGGATGCAGCATAGTGACACGAAATTGCCTAAAAAAGAAGAAAAAAATGACCGAAACATTGCACAAAACTGTTATCCACGAAACCAGGAGCCTTTTCAAGAAAGGGTAGAGTAGAGTTAATATTAACTCGATCCTTTTCATGAAAAAGTAAAAAGAAGGGAACTCAACGCTTGAGTGGAGTTAAAACGAGTTAAAACATTGGATTTTAACTCTACTCTACTCAACTGAAGCCTTTCATGAAAAGGCCCAAGAAGGATTGAGTTGAGTTGAGTAGAGCTAAAATCCAGTTTTAACGCGTTTTCACTCCACTCAAGATTGAGTTCCCCTCTTTTAACTCTTTCATGAAAAGGATCGAGTTAACATTAACTCTACTCTACCCTTTCTTGAAAAGGTCCTTGAAAAGGTTCTAAAAACCGTATACCATTATATCTCGTTGTTCACAAACAAAACACGATACCGCCTGAATCCGAAAAAACCCGTAAACAGGTTAGCGGAAAATACTTTTTACTTTTCTTTTACTTTTTCCTTTCTGTCTTACTTTTCTATATCGACTGGTCGTATTGGAACCGGAGCCATGGATTAGCAGGGGATGGAAAAAGACACAATCGCCGGAGGCCATTTCCAGATAAACTCGTTTGGTGGGGTCCGGGTCGTAGTTTTGAATCCCGTGATACATTTTGTTTACTCCACCCTAAAAACACTACATAGAACTTTAATAGTACAACAAAACAAACCTAAACTTGCGACTTTCATCAAAGACTTTTGTTTGAGAGGCCAACTATGTGCTATCTCATAAGATGCTTGATTGCTTGAAAATGTCGAATGTTTGAATAAACACGACTTATGTGGGGGTATTGCATGACAAAGTTATGAAAAGTAGTCCAAATTTAAGTAGCCACAACATTTGCACTCTTGATTAAACATCGTAAGCATCGTGAACACATGGATAGGATAATTTTATCAGTGCACAAATGTAGCACTTGTTTCCAATTGAAATACCGAATCAGTATATATATCTCTTTATCTATATCTCTAGTATATATGACCAAAGAATTCTGTTTTATTCCTAATATTTATTTATTTCCACTAATGTCCACCCACCTCCCATTTGGGATACTCATGGGGGAGCAGGGGCCCCCGATGAGAGCCAGGAATGACCACCAGACAACCGTTGGCCCGAGTAACTGGCTCCAGTGCTGACCAGGCGCAGACTATGCGATCCGCGGGACGAAACGGGAAATAGTGTAGATCCTGATGCAGGGGGTGTCGGGAGGTTTTTGTGCCTAAAATGAGCATAAAATATCATGAAGATTTGGGAAATAAGTTCGGAAAGATGATTGGCTTAATATTACAAGTACCGGGTATTTTACTTATGCTGACGGTATAGAAACACATTACTGCTTGCAAAGAAAAGACACGTAACATAAAACAGACAATTTCAATTTTACAAACTGCAAATCCAAACTGAGGCTAACGAACGGCCTTTTCAAGAAAGAGTAGACTACAGTTAGAGTTAACATTAACTGTCTCTACTCCAAAGCTTAAGTTTCCCTCGTTTTTAACTCTATCATGAAACGAATAGAGTTAACTTCAATTCTACTCTACCCTTTCTTGAAAAGGTCCCAACCTAAAATAGCTAGTCCGAAAGTGACCACCACTCTTAACCCAAACCCTAAATAAACCAAATTCTAGGTGTGCTAACAACATTCGTGTCCCTAAAAGTATTCTTTACATCATCTCCGCTACTGTAACGCGCAGTAGGATGCAGGTAGACATAACCAGCAGAGTTGAGCTAAAAAATTCTAGACAACTAAAACCAGATTGGATCACTAAAAAACATTAGTTCGGATGATTAGTAGAAATTATCAAAATCAAAAAATCAAAATCCTACCAGGATCGGGCGGCTTATTGATAAGCATAGTGTGCATGGCCATTAGATTGGTTCCAATCAAATCCTGGACCACTTGCACTATCTAAAGGAATATACCAAGTATATATTTTGAAGAAAAAACAAAAAATAAAGAATCCGGATTAGGATTAAGAGAACTACCTAGTTAGTATGACATGATCTGTATTCTGTATACAAAAACATAAGGAAAAAATTTGTACCACATTTTAGCAAACGAATGCGGTTCTATAGCAGACACCACTGCCTTGAAATTTAGGCTCAAATCAGGAGATGAAAAAACATCAAAAAGATGAGTTACGCTAAATCAGGTCCTATGCAAAACGTTGAGTTTTTAATTTTTTTCGGTTTTCAAATCGCAGTGACGTCAGAAAAGGGGGGACATTCCAACAAACACAGTCAGTCTTAAAATCCCAAACAAATCTAAAGAACAAGATTGCATAATGCTAATACGAGTATGCAGTACTGTATATTGCTTTTCTTATTCGTTCTCGAGTACATAATACCAAGAGTACATAATAATAAGAGTATGCCACTAGGCAAGCTCTATGTTATCACAACAAAAACTATGCTCTGCTCGCTAACGGCCCACCCCCCCCCCCCCCGCAAATTAGACCCTTCACTTCAAGGAATTTTGTGCGCTATATTTGTGTTCTAAAGCTCAAAGCAGGCACAAAATTCGCGCACGCAATGCTTGTGTTTTTGAGCTTAAGCACATAAACATAGAGCGAGTGAGCGTACCCCCGTTTCGACTAGGTACTGATTTGCGGGGGGGGGGGGGGTCACTAGGGTCTGATTTGCCGGGGGGGTGGGCCGTTAGCGTGCAGAGCATAGTTTTTGCTCTGATAACATAGAGCTTGCCTAGTGGCATACTCTTATTATTATGTACTCTTGATAATACATAAGAGTAAGACAGCAGGCATACTCTATGTATTATCAGCTCGCTACATCCGATGCGCGCTATCGGCTGACCCCCCCCCCATAAATTGTCAAAGAAATTCGTCCGCTATGTTTACACGCAACAGACGCATGTTGAACCAACTGACTAGTTGTGGTTTCGAGCTTTAGCGTGCAAGCATAGCGCTCGAATTTGCTTTGATAAGGGGAGTCTGATTTAGGGGGGGGGGTAAGCCGATAGCGTGCAGAGGATGTAGCAAGCTGATAATACATAGTGTATGACGCTTGTCATACTCTCATGTATTATGTACTCTCGCTGATACGAATAAGCAAAGCAGACACCGTGTTAGCAACACAAACCTTGGGCGTCGTACAGTACTCAAATAGAACAGGATCTTCCTGGAAATCCTGAATCTTATTGATCATATCCTCAGCCGGCAGGTCTGACCGGCCCACCAGTGCAACGTCTTTCATGACGGTCAGGCCGGGCACGTCGACCTCTCGACGACAGACTTGGCGAAAACGATCTCTAGAAAAAATAGGAAAGAAAAGTTGTGAAATTTATCCCCCTGAAATAGGTATACAACGGGACAAAAATTCAGGAGCAAAAATGCCAGTCAACATTTCGACAGTAACGTATAACATCTACAAAATGGTATCTATAAAACTCGAGGTAAGCACCGTACTAATGAATTTAACTTGCACTAGCAGTCCTTTCTATCTGTGTAGTGTCTTATTCCCGAAACTTAAGTAAATTTAGTAAATCCAAATAACGTCTAAAAATAATCCATAATCCAAATAAAGTAAACCTAACTTAGTCAAATCCAAATTTAAATGTGAACCCTGGTTGAAGGACAAGGGGTGCCGGTGATGTTCATTCCCGGATCCAAACGTAGGTACACAACTGAACAGCTATAGTGTTTGAATCTTTTCAATTAAATAATAAACCCATGAAATTTGCCGCATTTAAAATTTTTATGCCACACACAAATATTCAAATTAGTCGTCAAAATCAACCACAATACGTACTTGTATCGTTGAGTCTCTGCATCAGTGATCACATTTTTAAACACCAAATATCCGTGTTCCTGATAAAATCGTTTCTGGTCTTCGGAAACTACGCTCATTTTTTCACATAATAACCTAATAAACAGGCATTTACGTTTCAATGAAGAAGTTTAACTTAGGAAGCGGGGGCGTAAGAAAGATGAGGGCAGTTAGCACAAATAAATGCAAAAACAATTGGGAGTACCAACAGCAAGATAGTTTTTAACCCTTTTCCTGTAAAAAACGGTCGAGGAGAAAAACAATGTCAAACCCTTTTAATTGTCGAATTCTGTGGTTTTTTCTTAGGCAAAAAATTTCGGGGGTGGGGAAGTCACGGGGGGGGGAGAAAAATGTTTCAAACATGCTTAAAAAAATATTTTTTGCTGCTGAGCTAAAAAATTAACAATTTTTACCTAAATTTAAGCTTAAAATAGGCAAAAAATCCTTTTTTCAACATTTACCCTCAAAATCCTATTTTTCCGGGCGCTTTAGAGTTCTGTGAGGGGGAAGGCCCTAGTCCTGGGGGGCGACCTAAGTCTGGGGGAGGCTGCCCCCACCTCCCCCTCCTGTAGGAAAAAGCCAGAATTCTAGGGGCCTTTTCATACAATAAAAGAAAGGTAAAAGTTAACCCTTGGAGACATGCATTAACATAGGGTCGGGTCCTGGGGGGGGGTTGTCCCCAGAAAATTTTGATGGGGCTTGTTCCTTGAACAAAAATTTTCAGGGGGGCTTGTACCTCAATAATAAATTTGTAAAATTTTTCGAAAAATTAAAGCTAATTTTATTAAAATTAGCAATTTTTTTATCTAAATTTGCAAGAAATCTTCAATTTTTTGAAAAATTTCAAGATTTTGTCCGATTTTCCAGAAAAATTAAAGATTTTTTGCTAAAAAATTTTGAAATTTTAGTGTAAAAACTAATTTTTCCGGCGATTTTTGCCTACCCCTTGGCCATTTTTTCGTTACCCCTTGTCCCCGACGGCGGTAGGGCTTGTACCTTGTCCGTGTGGGGGGGGCTTGGACCCCCCCCAGACCCCCCCGCGTTAACCTATGCTTGGAGATATATCCGTCCTGCCACAGGACATGGGGTGTCGGTGCTCATCCCCGGATTCTCAGCCGTAGAGCCAGAACTGTCACACCTCAAATGACGACTACATCTATGGAAGGGGGGCGGCCCTTCTACACAGACTCCTGTTACCTTCCCACCGTAGTGGTACCCATTTACCGACCAGTTAAGGATGAATAGCAGGGTTGGCTAGAGTCGAGGAAGCTTTGTGACCACCAGGGATAGAACCACCGACCGCAGGATCGGAACGGAAGTTCTGACCACTCGGCCATCCCGGCCAGATTTTTCATAAATTGGATTAAACGGATTAACTCGCTTTAATCATCGTATGAAATTGTTCACGGATAAACGGTTTAAAGTACCCTGATAGATCCAACTCTTTACAGCAGCTTACAAGAAAAAATAACTGAGAGTAGGGTTACACACCACCACCAAGAACCCCAGAAAAAACGGACACCTGGGGGGACTCGAAACCCGCTATCTCCTGCTTAACACGCAGACGCTCTACCAACTGATCCACAGGTGCTTCAGTGGAATAAGCCTTAACCGAAATCGAATCCAATGTCAGGTACAACGTTCAACGCACAAGAGTGCAGTGCGCATTTAAAGATAACCTAGAATCCAACATCTATCTCTTGATAATAAGTTTAGCTGCTTTTCGTCTGGCAATATGCCTGTGGAAATTGTACCGGTCTGGTACGAGCCTCGCATAAGCGATGTAGAGGTGTGCTTGAACGTCTTAAAATTTATAAACAATGTAAATTCTTTCTCCATGATTCCTTCATGTGATGGTAGTATTCCTCTGTGAAGACAATACGGCCCATAATAATTATACAAGTAGGAAAAATGCTCCTTGCAGTCGCATGTAAAATGCAATATGAGCTATGATGGTCAACATTTAAATATGTCAAGGACAAGATTTAAAACGTCTAATATGAGCCAGCATCTAAATCGGTAAAGGACAAGCTGTAACTGGCTAATATGAGCCGCCACGTTTCTCTTGGGCTCATATTGACGCTCGCTGCCGTGGTTTCAACGGCTTGACATCACGACGACCTCTTACCATCTTGCCTACAGACTCTTTACTTTTATTCCCAATCCAAAGTCTGAAAAAATCCTCACCGTCTTGCGTAATGTCATTAGCTTCATATAATGCTTGGTTATAGGTATCCTGTCTGAATCTAATTTCACTAGCTCAAACACCGTATTTAAGGTATATATGTGAACACTTTAAGCAGCTAAAGTTCTCCCCTTTAAAGCTGAATTAAGTGGCATATACATTTGGTATATACCAGTTTTCTAAATCATAGACACACACTGCAAACTAGATACAAATGCATAAAGCTCCAGTAAACCGGTATTCTTCAAGTCTCAGTAACGGCTTACTGTACAAAGCACTTATACAATAAAATACACAGCTGATGTGTAAAACTTTGATGTGTGCTTACCCACTTGACTTTAATAATTGTATCAAGACCAGACGTATGTCATGACAATTACGTGTACATGCGAATTTGAAAAGTGAAAAATAGTTAACTCAACTTAGTATCCTCGCGTCAATATGAGCCCAAGAGAAACGTGGCGGCTCATATTAGCCAGTTACAGCTTGTCCTTTACCGATTTAGATGCTGGCTCATATTAGACGTTTTAAATCTTGTCCTTGACATATTTAAATGTTGACCATCATAGCTCATATTGCATTTTACATGCGACTGCAAGGAGCATTTTTCCTACTTGTCCTTCTTCCAATTTTTGGGAGCGCTGCTCTTAGGCAGAAGTAGTCTGCAATTTATTACTCCCAGAAGATTCTCTAGTTCAAACAATGACCACTGTCTTCGGGGGTTTGACCACTGGTCAATAGGCCACCTAGACCATAGTGACCAGTGGTCACTTCCGTCGGTTCTGAAAATATGCTCATTGAAACGAGCGTAGTCGATTTACTCTATCTGCCCCCAACCGAAACCCCGAAAAACGCTGTTTTATGGGGTTTGACCACTGGTCAATAGGCCACCTAGACCATAGTGACCAGTGGTCACTTCCGTCGGGTCTGAAAATATGCTCATTGAAACTAGCGTAGTCGATTTACTATATATGCCCCCAACAAAAACCTCTAAAAACGCTGTTTTAGGGGGTTTGACCACTGGTCAATAGGCCACCTAGACCATGGTGACCAGTGGTCACTTCCGTCGGTTCTGAAAATATGCTCATTGAAACGAGCGTAGTCGATTTACTATATATGCCCCCCACCAAAATCCCGAAAAACGCTGTTTTAGGGGGTTTGACCACTGGTCAATAGGCCACCAAGGCCATAGTGACCAGTGATCACTTCCGTCGGTTCTGAAAATATGCTCATTGAAACGAGCGTAGTAGATTTACTACAAATGCCCCCAACCGAAACCCCGAAAAACGCTGTTTTATGGGGTTTGACCACTGGTCAATAGGCCACCTAGACCATAGTGACCAGTGGTCACTTCCGTCGGTTCTGAAAATATGCTCATTGAAACGAGCGTAGACGATTTACTATATATGCCCCCAACCAAATCCCGAAAAACGCTGTTTTATGGGGTTTGACCACCGGTCAATAGGCCACCTAGGCCATAGTGACCAGTGGTCACTTCCGTCTGTTCTGAAAATATGCTCATTGAAACGAGCGTAGTCGATTTACTATATATGACCCCAACCAAAATCCCGAAAAACGCTGTTTTATGGGGTTTGACCACTGGTCAATAGGCCACCTAGACCATAGTGACCAGTGGTCACTTCCGTCGGTTCTGAAAATATGGTCGGTTCTGAAAATATGCTCATTGAAACGAGCGTAGTCGATTTACTATATATGCCCCCAACCAAAACCCCGAAAAACGCTGTTTTAGTGACTTTTCCAAACTTTGACCCTGGGCGAGGTGCCACGGGGCCATGCTGACCAGTGGTCACTTCGGGCGGTTTCGGCAGTATGCTTATCGTGTTCAGCGACCCCGATTTACTATATATGCGCACCACCAAATGGCCAAAAAACGCTATTTTAGACGACTTTTTGACAATTTTCTGTGTTGGGACGGGAAGTCCAAACGTCGATTTTTCCATTTTTGACCATCTGTAAAAATCGACCCAGAGCGAAATTCGGAAATCAAACATAAACTTTATCTGGACCATAACCTAGATAATCAAAAATTAGTATAGAAAAATTTTTCCTATGGGCCGTTTGAAAAATCGGTGTGCGCAAAAATCGCCCTATAAAAGTGGTCGATACAGAGAAAAAACCCCACTTTTAAACTTGCATCAAAAAGTCGATTTTTTCAAAGTTCATTTTTTCCGGACAAGTTTGGTATCATTCGAAAGCTCTTGGCCTGGAGATTTCAAAAATGTAAACTTTAGCTCTCAACTCCCTACCGTTAATGAGTTATGGCTAATTAACAGTTTCCCTAATCCGCAAAGTGCCTTTTATAGCTCATATTATGAGGGGCGCTACGCGCACCCTCATGATATTAGAATTATTAACTCATGCAGAGATGAAACCGGGTCACCGGGTCAGTTCGGGTCACTATGTGGACCGGGTCACCGGGTCAGGAGCTCTGACCCGGTCTTGACCCGGTATTTTTGATTGGAGGAATTTTTTTGCTGCTATAAGGATATTTTTCAAAGTTTTACCAATTTTTGCCAACTGAAAACTTCTGCAATTACTCAAAAACTAGCAATAGAAATATTCTCAACTTAATCGTGTAGTTTTTTTAAATGTTTGTCGCTCTAGTGGTGTCCTCATAATATTTTGAATGCCCTGCCAAGCTTAGATCTAGGTCTGAAACTACAATGATTGCGTTGAATCTTAACTAGAAAATGAAAACTATTACATGGGCTCTGAGATTCTGAAATCATTATTTTAAAATCTAAAATTCTCCATACTCCATCTACTGTAAGTGCGCTGCTACTATTATTTTTGGAGGGAGAGGGTCAGACTCTGGGTTTCAAATCTCTGTAAGAAGGAAAATCTGAGTGAAACAAGATCCACAGATTCTGAGTTGTACTTTGCATTTTTTGCAATTGTTATGGCTTACAAGTTACAACATATCTTCAGGAACCAATTGTGATTGATTTTATTTCATATTCTCTGAATCCTAGCAATAAGAAAAATATTTCCAAAGAATTTTCGATGAGTGAAACTTCAATCATACAACTAAATAAAATATTTTACTCAGAAATAATGATAAAACAGAAATGTGATAATGTTAGATGATGATGAATTAGATGAAATTATGACTTTGGCAAAGTATTTTGTTCCAATTTGTTTGATTCAAAAAGCTATGTAGTTTACTTCATATTATTGAGTGCAAAATTGTGCAAATCGTTTTAATTTTTTTCCGGCTTACATTACATATTCACTTTCCAATGCAACTACTTCAAGGAAAGCAAAACGTTTGCCCAACTTGATATTTTAGTCGTCAAGAATGTCCAAAATGGTAAAAAACACTCACCACACCCCAATAAAGTATTTTTAATTTTTGCAAGCTTAAACCTGGATTTTCAAAAATACCGGGTCACCGGGTCAGGGGTCGACCGGGTCACCGGGTCAGTAAATAGTGACCCGGTTTCATCTCTGAACTCATGCATAAACTGTTTTCCAAAACACTTCAGTATTTTACAGTACAACTCATGTTACGGCCCCCATCTGCAGAAGAGTATTAGTGGCGAACCCAAAAGACAAGGCAAAACTTGAGAACTTCACCTTTTCGCGAAATTTCGGTAAGTTCTGATTGACGCCAGGTGGGAATTTTAACTTGAGCTGTACCGTATATACCCAGACTTAAACTGTTTGAAATTAAAAGCATACTCGCCAAAGGGTTAACGAGTACAAACACTATAGAAGGGCCGGGTCTTATAAAAGTCACGATCCCTATTTTCCTTACGTTGTGAAACTTCATGCCAATAACGAAATTCCAAGATACAGTTACCATACCAATCCGCAACCGCCAGATCAAAATCCTATACGCTAGCAACTACAACGCAGAATTTTAATCAAAATAAAACATTTTTACAGCTACAATAAAAGCAAAGTAACAGGAACAATACAAACAAAATAAAAATTATTTCAAGTCACAATTTCTTGAGCATAGAAACTAGCACAAACATTAGTGTCTGCTTCTTCTTCTTCTTCTATTGCCACCAACAACCTTAAAATCAACTTTTTTCAGAAAATGGACAAAATCACACCACCCATCCAAAGGTTATCCACCACGAAAACTGGGGGGGGAAAGCGAGTCTCAAATCTCGAACACGACCACAGGAAAATCGCTCAATCACAATCCATCGAAAATCGCTACTGCTAGGAAGTAGTAGCCGCAGCCGCAGAGTCAGCTCTGCGTCGACTCACGCTGCTCGAGCTCCACTCCGTCGAAGAGCAGAGGCGAGTAAAAAGGGCTCCGGCCGCGGCTCGGGACAGTGTGCCCTGGAACTCAACCTCATGGGCCCATTCGATGTGGCCCCAGATCCCCGTTTGATAGTCCTGTTCCAGGGAGGCTAGGCGAACCTAGAAACACAAATAAATTAAACAAATTAATTTAAATTAATTTAGTTATTCAAAAATAAATACAAACACAAACAATCTGTCCATATACAGAGATGCAGTAAACTTTTCGAGTTTACGCAGCAACCATAATGAGCGGGCGCTTTGGTGCATTAGAGAATACGACTCCCAAAAATCAGCGTTCACATGTTTTAAAATCTAGTTTCACAACTGACTTACGGATAGTGACCAAATTACGGGTAAGAGCAAGCTAAGCAAAACACTTTGCATGTGTTAGCGTTCACAAACGTGAAAAAGTAGTACCAACAAAAATGTCTGCAGATAGCCAAATCCGGTGCGGTTGCAAGATCACGTTAACATTTCTAGGACCATCATGATGTAGAGGTATTCCACGTATATATACTGCCGAATTTGGCGACCTCCTAGTCCTAGGACAGTCTAGCCAGACTGACAAAAAATTGATTAGTGCCAGAAATCATCGAAGTTCAACCTGGCCTATGTTTGAATTGAACGGGTTTGAAAAAATAATTTATATATACATAATTTAGGCCATTTTCAAAAATTTCCAAAAATCTGGGAAATTATTTCCAAAATTATTGCAGTGTTTGCTGTTGGCCCTTCAAAACTTTCCCAACGTAACATAGATGCATCGGAAAAATCGTTTATATGTATTTTCTGAAAAGTGCCGATTCCTCCCTGCCCCCCGTAGTTTATATACGGGTCCTCTAGAATAAAGATAGATAGATAAAGAATATAGATAAAGAAATAAAAGAAGTAAGCAGAGAGCTGAACTCAATTCGACCCCTTTCAATGAAAGATTTAAAAGAGGTGTAACGTCAGTACAGGCTAGACTTAGAGTGGAGTTAACAATTATTATTATTATTATTATTATTATTAACAAGTTACTAGAGCTAACTTTAACCACCGCTCAGCCCTGAAAAAGCCCCTCCTATGCGTACGTACCGCTTCCTTGGCAAACAGTCGATGCTCAATCAGCAGACAGCTGAGGACAAACGACCTGAGAGCCTCAACTGTAAACAGATAGCCGTTCAGGGCCCAGAAATTGAACGCGTCCAGATAGCTGCTGAAAGCAGCCAGTGAATGGACACTGACCGGGGGCCCATCAAGGTTATCAGTCAGTTGGAGATCCGTTCCAAACAGGGAGTTTAGCTTTCGGACGGCACCGCCCCATTCCTGCAGCTGCTGGTGGTACAGTTTTTCCAGGCCCGGTTCCGGGTAGAGGACGGTGTCAGTGTCCACATAGTGGACAATCTTTTCGATCAGGTCTGACTTGGTGCGACGCAGAGGATTATCTGTAAACGTAAACAGGCAAAAAATAAAAAAATAAACACACGTCGTATTACGTAAAAGAATAAGAAATTTGATTCCTCAAAGCAGCCGGCGCTACAATCATTATTAGAGGGAGGGGGCAGGCCGAAAGGAGCCCCCCCCCGGACGACCTTTCTCCCCAAAACCAGACAGAGCCCTATTAGGAAAACACAATTATTTTGCTAAAAAATTCGCTCAACCTTCAGCCAAACTTTGAAACATTTGCGGCTTCGCCGACCAGTTTTTACAGTGTATGCTAGAACAATAGAGTAATTTTTAGTAAAATTTTAGTTGGCATTTTTTAGTGGGGGGGCCCAATTTTCGGTTCCCCCTTCCACTTTTCGGAGCCCCCCCACTTTCGCCCCTCCCTCACTTTTCGGCAAGCCCCCACCCACTTTTTTGGGGGTCGCCCAAAAGTGTCAAAAAATTAGGTTTTTGAGGTTAAATTTTCAAAAATTTTCTCAATTTTTAGCTAATCTATGGACTTATATGCTCATTTTAAGCTTAAAAACGGCGATTTTTTTTGCGTTTTTACCTCAAAAATGCTAATTTTTCGCTAAATATTTCGGTATACTTTTAAATATGGTTCGCCCCCCCCCACGTTTCGAAAGCTATCAAACTATCACTATATATCAAAACCCTAAAAATGCCAATTTAGCCACCCACCAGAAAAACATTTTGGCCCTCGGACTTACCCCCCCCTCCCTCAAGAAGCCTCCTTAGAATTATTTCTGGAGTAAAAAAACCATGCTCTTGAAATACGTACTACACCACAATTTTTCGTGTTATCGCCTTCCCCCCCCGACTTTGTACTATCACAATATTTTGACTAGAATACATACAATTAGAGCCTACCATCCACGTTTTTAATCAAACTTGACAAAATAAATAACCTAGTCAACTCCCCTCGGCCCTCACCGATGGAAGTGAAAGCCAGTCCGGTCAGGTGCATCTGGGTCGGATCAATATGACCCGACTGGGCCGACCATTCTGTCGCAATGGCATGGGCCAGGGTTCTGTTGGGGATCCTTAGAATTGAACCGTTGGGAGTTTTCAGTTTCCTATCGTCAAGGCAAATTTCAAATTCAGCAGACGACGAAGCACTGGAGGAAGAAGGCTTGACACCAGTTTCGCCGTTAATCACAGAAACTGACTTGTAGAATTTCTTCCGGAGAGTATTGCTGCTATAGCTGCGACGAATTAGAGACTTCAGGCCCAGACAACTTCGAGCATTAAACATGCTGAAAGACAGATATATAGCAGAATTATACACTATTATAGTTGCTTCGAGGCGGGCCGCGCGAGGACTTTAAAAAATGTGAGGGTCTCGGACATAGGTGTGGCTGGTGAAAAAAGTGAGGGTGGGGGTTTGGAAAAAAGTAGGGTGGGGGTCTGGCAAAAAAGGGGGAGGGGGGTCGAGAAAAAGTCGATTTGGGGGGAGGGGTAAGAAAAATTTTCGGGGGGGGGGGGTCGGCGAAAAATCGGTTTTTCGCTAAAAACCTGAAAATTTTTCTCAATTTTCAGCTATTTTTAGCGATTTTGAAGGTAATAAAGCAAATTTTAGCAATTTTTTTGCTAATTTTTTGAAAATTTTCGAATTTTTGGCTAAACATTTGCAAAGATTCAGGCAGGAGGGGAGGGGGTTGAAAATTTGGGGAGAGGGTCGGTCGAAGGCCGATTTGGGAGGAGGGGTAGAAAACATTTTTAGGGGGGAGGGTCTGCGATCCCTCCATTCAGTAGCGGCGCCAGGGGGGTGTCGGGCCCCCCCTTGCAAAAATCTGAAAATCTGGAGGGGGGTCGCGAAAATTTGTCATTTTGGGGCCCCCACCCCCCTCTCTAACACACCTATGTGACCCCGACCCTCATTAATAGCCTGCCTAGCAATGTAATGAAAAGCTTAAATTCGTTAAATGTTCCTTTCTGGCACTCTGTAATCATTTTTTGAAGGCCAGAGAAAAAAAAGGGAATTTGTGCGAAAAAATGAAATAAAAGGAATGACTTGAATAAAAAGTAAATAAAACATAGATGTGTTTGGGGGGACATCACATTTCGGGCGGGGGTCGACCGCAAAATTTTCAAACTTTCCGCTGAAACTATGGGGAGAGGATAAATTTTTTTTTATTACGGAACAAATGCGATTTTGCTGAAAAAGCGCTGTTTACAACCAAAAATTAGGAGTATTACAACCGATTCCGTAATTTTTTCGAAAAATAATTGGAAATTTTGCAAAAAATTTTGATTTCTCCCTAATTTTGAGCCAAAATTTTTAAAAATCTTGAGGATGTGGTCTGGCAAATTTGGGTGGGCGGGGCATAGTTTCACCGGAAATTTTGGTTGGGGGAGGGTAAGCGAACGTAAACCCCCCCCCCCGGTGAAACTATTGGCTATTGGGTCGGTGAGGCCGTGAGGGTGGGGCATATATATATACGTATATATATAGGTGTAACGGAGATTTAGGGTGGGGCCCCCCCATAGGTGTAACGGAGATTTGGGGTGGTGGAGTGCTCCCCCCCAACTTTTTTGGGGGGCCCCCTCTGGAGACGCCCCCAGGACCCCCCCCAACCCTCCCCCAAAAAATTTTTTTCAATTTTTATGTCAAAAATCGCATTTTCAGCCGTTTCCAATGCCAATGAACATTCAACTATGAAGTGATTTTGACATTAGACATGGTTTTTAAACTCGAAAACTTGATTGCCAACATGTTTCCAAGTCCAAAATAAGGTCAATAATGAGTCAGAAAGTTCATAATACAGTTAAAAATGTGTATTCCTCGCAATAATAGACACTTTAAGCCAAAAATTTGGACATTTTTGAAAATTTTTGCAAAATTTACCCTAAAAACCCAATTTTTGGCCATTTTTCGCGCCGTCGGCGCGACTACCCCCCCCCCAAAAAAGTTCTGGAGGGGGGTTGAGAAAATGGCTGGGGGGGCTACCCCCCCCCCGGCCCCCCACCCAGTGGCGGATCCAGGATTTTGAAAAGGGAGGGGCCCCAGCTCAAAAGAGGTCAAGGTAACGCCAGAATTGTGAAAAATACTAGCCCTGAGATCTTAAACGTTCCTCAAAGGTATACAGAGATAGTTCAAGTTGTGATTGCTGATTCTAGAACTACTGAAACCAATTCAACGTCCTAAGACTGTTGAGATCAATGAAACCAATTTTGCCTGCCTAGTCTTTGGCAATATGTAACATTCAGATTAAAGTCTACAGGTTGCGCGGTTTAAAACTGTGTTGGCGAAAGGAAGTTTGTCAAATGTGCCAAACGAGAACCACGCCGCAGGCGTGCGCGGATGGCCGCGCGTGACGGCCCCATCGCCGCGCGAAAGGTACTTAACAGATAGAGGAGACTTTTCTGATTCAGAATATACTAATCTTAACTCAATACGTTACGTCGTTAGCAAGTTATGAGCGTTTAAAGTTAAGAGGTTAAGTGTTCCCATGATTTCCATTGGCAGCATTCTATGTAAACTCATACAGTCGCAACAATATCGCTAAGGCATTGAAGTTTCACAATCTAAGACGGAAGGCGCGAAAAGTTAACGAGAAGAACTACATATTTTTCATCACTACTTGTATCGCCAACTTCATAATCCCATTTACTGGATATTGTGTAAAACCTTGAAAAGCAATATTGGCTTACAGGAAACACAATCTTTGGATGGGGGCCCTCAAGTTGAAAGGGAGGGGCCCAAATCCCAAAGGGGGGTGCCCGGGGCCCTGGGGCCCTCCCCCTGGATCCGCCACTGTAATCACCACCAGTGGCGGATCCAGGATTTTGAAAAGGGAGGGGCCCCAGCTCAAAAGAGGTCAAGGTAACGCCAGAATTGTGAAAAAATACTAGCCCTGAGATCTTAAACGTTCCTCAAAGGTATACAGAGATAGTTCAAGTTGTGATTGCTGATTCTAGAACTACTGAAACCAATTCAACGTCCTAAGACTGTTGAGATCAATGAAACCAATTTTGCCTGCCTAGTCTTTGGCAATATGTAACATTCAGATTAAAGTCTACAGGTTGCGCGGTTTAAAACTGTGTTGGCGAAAGGAAGTTTGTCAAATGTGCCAAACGAGAACCACGCCGCAGGCGTGCGCGGATGGCCGCGCGTGACGGCCCCATCGCCGCGCGAAAGGTACTTAACAGATAGAGGAGACTTTTCTGATTCAGAATATACTAATCTTAACTCAATACGTTACGTCGTTAGCAAGTTATGAGCGTTTAAAGTTAAGAGGTTAAGTGTTCCCATGATTTCCATTGGCAGCATTCTATGTAAACTCATACAGTCGCAACAATATCGCTAAGGCATTGAAGTTTCACAATCTAAGACGGAAGGCGCGAAAAGTTAACGAGAAGAACTACATATTTTTCATCACTACTTGTATCGCCAACTTCATAATCCCATTTACTGGATATTGTGTAAAACCTTGAAAAGCAATATTGGCTTACAGGAAACACAATCTTTGGATGGGGGCCCTCAAGTTGAAAGGGAGGGGCCCAAATCCCAAAGGGGGGTGCCCGGGGCCCTGGGGCCCTCCCCCTGGATCCGCCACTGCCCCCACCTTACATCTATGACCCCACCCCACCCCCAAATGGCCAAATCCCAGACCCCACCCACCCAAATTTGCCAGACCTCACCCTCAAAATTTTCAAAATTTTGGCTTAAAATTAGGAAAAATTCGAAACTTTTTGCAAAAATTCCGTTTGCTTCATGACCAAATTGGTTTTAATATGTGAATTTTTGGTTGTAAATAACGAATCCCCCAAAAAAATTTTTCAATTTTTATGTCAAAAATCGCATTTTCAGCCGTTTCTAATGCCAATGAACATTCAACTATGAAGTGATTTTGACATTAGACATGGTTTTTAAACTCGAAAACTTGATTGCCAACATGTTTCCAAGTCCAAAATAAGGTCAATAATGAGTCAGAAAGTTCATAATACAGTTAAAAATGTGTATTCCTCGCAATAATAGACACTTTAAGCCAAAAATTTGGACATTTTTGAAAATTTTTGCAAAATTTACTCTAAAAATACCCTATTTTTGGCCGTTTTTCGACGATTTTTGGATTTTTGGACGACCCCCCCCAAAAAAGTTCTGGGGGGGGTTTGAAAAAATGGCTGGGGGCATAGGTGTAACGGAGATTTGGGGTGGGGGAGGCTCCCCCCCCCAACATTTTCTGGGGGGCCCCTCTGGCGACCCCCCCAACCCCCCCAGGACCCCCCCAACCCTCCCCCAAAAAATTTTTTCATTTTTTATGCCAAAAATCGCATTTTCAGCCGTTTCTAATGATGAAAAACATCTAACCATAAAGTAATTTTAACATTAGACAGTGGTTTTAAACTCAAAAACTTGATTGCCAACATGTTTCCAAGTCCAAAATAAGGTCAATATGAGTCATAAGATTCATAATACAGTTAAAAACGTGTATTCCTCATAATAATAAATAGTTCAAGCCACAAATTTCGACATTTTTGAAAATTTTTTTAAAATTTACCCTAAAAATACCCAATTTTCGGCCATTTTTCGCGCCTTCGGCGCGACTACCCCCCCCCCCCCCCCCGTTGGGGGGGCCCCCCCCCCCCCCCAAAAATTTTTGGGGGAGGGTTGAAAAAAGGCTGGGGGGGGGGCTACCCCCCCAACCCCCCCCCCACCTTACACCTATGGCTGGGGGGGCTACCCCCCCACCCCCCCCCCACCTTACACCTATGGGCTCCCCCATCCAACTTTTTTGGGGGCCCCCCCAGCCCCAACCCTCCCCCTAAAAATTTCTATGCCAAAAATCGCATTTTCAGCCGTTTATAATGCCAATGAACATTCAACCATGAAGTGATTTTTACATTAGACATGGTTTTTAAACTCGAAAACTTGATTGACAACATGTTTCCAATTCCAAGTCCAAAATAAGGTCAATAATGAGTCATACGGTCCATAATACAAGTTAAAAACTATTTCTACGTATTTCTTAAAAACGTATTTCTCGCAATAATAGACACTTTAAGCCAAAAATTGACATTTTTGAAATTTTTTGCAAAATCTACCCTAAAAATATATACCCAATTTTTAGCTGTTATTCTCGCTTTGACTACCCCTCCCCAGTTGGAGGGGGGGGACGACCCCCTCCCAAAAAGTTCTAGGAGGGGGGTGTGAGAAGATAGCTGGGTTGGCTTACCCCCCCCCCCCGCCCCCCCCCCACCTTCTTACACCTATGGGGGTGGGGTCTGGGATTTGGTTGGCCATTTGGGGGTGGGGTCTGTCTCCAAAATTTCGAGGGTGGGATCGAGACTTGTCCATTTGGGAGGAAGGGTTCCCTCCCCTCTCCTCATCCAGGTATATACACGCATGCTAATGCTCCACACTATAAGGACTAGGAGAGGAGTCAACCATAAACCATCCCCCACCCCATCTCAACGTCCCCAACCATATCCTTGGTAATGTGCTAGCCTAACAAAAATTTTTATAAATTCATGAACTTGAAATCCATGTAGAAATACTATCACAACTTCAACTTAAGTATATACTTGTCTTGTGTGTCAAATGTGTAATTTGAAAAAAACGATTTTTAAGAAACAAAAATTTGTCATTATGCAGAGATCCTATCCACCAGTTCACTCTAACTGAAGTTTTTATACTCGCAGCTGCTCTCTGTCAGTGCGCGGATGAGACCTATAGAATCAACTGCGTAAACATGATGAAGCTAGCGCTACATGTAATTCTCCAAGTGAAACATGTTTTCCAGTTCCTGCAAAGTCACAGTAACCCAGCCTAGTATTGTAATATATGGAATTCTAAATTTCAAAATCTAAAATTTCGTTTTCGTAAGTTTGTTTGCGAAGAAACAATTGTTTCACTACACTACACAAATGGCAACCGACTTGTATACACGTACCTAAAATCAGCCAGCCAAAACTTCAGGCTGATGTAATGAATTAGTGAAAATTAACACGTTTTTGGTCCGAAAAGGGAGAAGTGAAAAAGGGCAAACCGTGTCGTTCAAAATGGAAACGGGAAGACTCCTTCGCGATTGTTGCTAAAATCGTCATTTATTTACTTAATTTTTGGTCAGAAATATACAAAATTGCGATTTTTTGCTAATTTTGTGGCAGACGTCTTTGCGAAGCCTTGGGTAGTTGTTAAAGGTGGTGATTCCTTTTAGGCACATATTGTTATTTGGCGGCGTAAATCAAGATGAAATTTGATGAAACTTTCCGAAATAAGTTCTTTTAGCGTTCTAACACCCTCCGCGCAATCCAGATTCAAAAATTTGAGATTTCCGGCCAGAGTGGTTTTCCCCAATTTCTGAACGTTCCGCAGCAGCTATACAGTTATGACTACATTCATTCGAAAGATCTCATTGAGCTCCACATTTTTGCTTTTTAAAGCAAGTTTCTAGCTTTTTTCTACCGTGAGATATAGCCGATTTTCTTGTTTTGGCGTCGAAAACTTGCCATTTTTGCAGAAATCAAATAATCCAACATTTCTTGAACTACACAAGCCGTAAAATCAAACTAAGGGCGTCGATCTGAAGGTCTCACAGGAACAAAATTATCCGACGCATGATCGTCTTCCAACTGCTATCCTGTAGGCTGCTATCATAAAAAATGTAGTTTTTGCAAAAACACGACCAATTTTTTTCCAAAGATTGTGGAGCATTCAGCATGCAAGCTGGAGGGCTGGTACTGAACAAATGTGTTCTGCACAAATATAATCAGGGACGATTTTTTAGTTGCTCCGATTGCTGCTTTCTAGCTAAAGTAATCGCTTGGCAAATTTGGAAAAAGTAGGCGAAATACAGGTTACGCACACATTTCAGCTTATTTCTCTATAACGAAGAGCAATTTCACAATAAATAAAAATCGTCCCCAGCTATTTGATGGACGTATGGAATGATATAACCGATGTCTCAACTAAAAAAATTAGTTGAGTCTGCAAAAATTCTGGAAAATTATGCTTCTTCTAAAATGTGTTAAAAATATTTTAGAAAAGCAATATTAGTTTCGTGGTATGCATTAAAAAGAAAAAACGTCAAGCTACATTTTGATATAAAAATGGCTTCTTAACTCCAAGTAATGACTGAGTAATAATGGTGCAAACTTTATCGTTTCGTTTCGTTTGTTCTTTCATTTATGTGAAAAAAGAGAATCACCACCTTAAAGGACAATTATTTGTTGTCGCCGTCCCAGTTAAATTTTTAAAACTATTAGTAAGCTGACACTACTCCTAACCGGTGCAAAACCAACTGGACTTTAGCGTACAGAAAAATTCTGTTATGCAAGTTTAATGCAAGTTTTATATTTTATGCTATGTTCTATGTTTTATGTTTATGTTTATGTTTGTTAAAAACCCTACTTTACTAACTGTAATCCGCCCCTAAATTACCTTACTTGCGTTTGGCAAACGATCAATCTAATCGTCTCAAACAGCAATCATTTACTAATAGTGATTAGCTTATATGCATATTTGATCAGTCTGAGTTTTGTTTAACTACTGTACGGTCGAGCCGACGGTCCAAGTTATGTCAACTCTGCCATTTATGCTATTGCCTTATTAAATTCAACTGTAAGTTCCTAATAAATTACGGTGGTTATCTATCTTTACTAGTGCATCTTAGTTAGGGCTTTTCCTTTTGCTTGGGTTGCACCCTATGTAGGGCCTTTATTAGAACCTGCTTTCGATCCGCCATTTATGTGCCGATTTAGTCATTGGACAGTAAACCGGTAGTTAATATGTTTATGTTTTGTTTATGTTTATGTTATGTTTATGTTTATCTATATGTTTTATTTCTGTTTTGTTTTATGTTTATGTTAGTTTTGTGCAATGTTTTATGCATTAGGTATCAGCCAACTTGGCTTTGATTCCCAACCCTGCACATTTCTTCACATCTTATAGTCCTGATTTCAACTTTTCACATTGGCGACCGTGTCGTGTCCTGAGAAGCTGAAATAGCTTGATGTGCCTAGGATGATGGGAGTGTTGGGTGTTGGCCAGATTTTTCCAATTGGATTGACCAAACTGTGGACGTTGGCCGGTCCACGGTTAAATGGCTGTTGACCTATAGCCAATTGGCCGTTGACCAACGGCCAATGGCCAATGAACGGCCGACGGTCAGCCAACGTGCAGTTTTCAAGCCCAGATCTGAAACCCCGCAAACCTACCTGCAAACCCCGAAAGACTGCTGAAATTTTGCTATTTTTCTGTATTTCAAACTGATTAGAGTAGCAGTTAATTACCGAATTTTCGGCAAACTACGATCACGTTGGCCGTGCGTAGGCCGTTGCCGTGCCTATCCCTACGAAGTTTGTTTCTAGAGTAGATCAATCACAGTTTTAAACTTTCGGTAGTTGCAGCCATCTTTTCAATATGTGAACCTTGAAATCTTTCAAATATTTAAAAACTAGATCTTGAAATCTTGCCATCTTGACAAATATTCAGAACTCTGAAAAATATAGACCGTTTGTGACATCGAGGAAATCAGATTTCTCAAAATTACTGAAAATCGTAGGGACAATTTTCGTTTACTTATACTCAATCGATACGCGGTCTATTGCCCATTTCATCAATACGAATTAGCTGGGATTCGTTGCTCTATGCTAGAGATTTGGATGAAAAACCATTTTGGCAAATCTGCGATTATTTTGCTTTGAACATCGATTTCTCAAAAACTACCCAATGAATTCGCGGGATTTTTGGCTGAATGAGAATTTGCACTATTGCGGAGGAAATTTTTCTTGGTTTGAGCTAAAACTTCTCCAGTTGCGAGAAAACTGAATACAAAGTTGCGAAATTTCGTGTCCCCGCACATTTGCTGAATTTTCTGGAGTATTGAGGCTTGTTGAGCTAAATCCAAAAAATGACCCTCGGCCCATCTGTCCTTCATATTCATGACACAAGAAAAAATTTTGGCCGATTCTACCGTTTTGAGAAATCCATGTTCAAAATTTTTAGTTTATATTTAGCCAGTCAGATATCAGTATGTCAGAAAAGTTCTAGTTTTGTTCTAATTTTGCTAGCTTCGTAAGCTCACGTGAATTTACAGATTATAAGCTTAAAACGACGTATAAAGCTCTTTCCAACTCTCAAAATTGCGAAAGTTATAACGTTTCAAAAACATTACCACAAAAGCACAGCACAAAAGGATACCACCACCTTAAAAGTACTGCCCTTCCCTATACAGTTAGCCTGAAGTCTTTGCCCACTTTTCTGTGTGTATTATGGAATAATAACATTCGTTGATGCTAACTGAACCTAAGCCTGAAGTTTTTGAACGCTTTTGTCCTTATAATAGATTAATAATATTCGTTATATACAGTCAGTCAAAATAACAATATAACAATACGCCATGCTGACTTGAGCATTACGTTGGAGTAATAATCAAAGAAATGGGTCAAGTCGGTCTTCCAAACCTTATTACGTAGCCAGTCTTCGGTTAACCCTTCCGTGTATTATTTGCGTGACGTAACGTAAACCGTACAAAGCGCACACAGGAAAAACCAGTTCTCTGCAAGTGTAAATGTGAAAATCAATACATCGAAACTAGACCAACGACGGGCCAACAGCCGACGGACCAGAAACAGTCAACGGCCAGTTGGCCGGCCAACGGCCAACTAACGGACAACTTCAATATCTTCCTACTGGCTTGTAAATTCTCGGACAACGACCAATGGCTTGGCCTGCTATTGGCTGTACCTGCAACCACCCAGACCCAACACTAATTGTAGGGCCTTATGAGTCTGGCTGGTATACACAATAATCTCCCTGCTCCAAAGAAATATGTTCAATGGTTCTTTGATGTGGCACCAGTAATGTAATACCGGTCCATTAGTTTTGGTGGGAGGTTTGTCATTTGGGCTCATCATTTTATTCTGCTGTAAGGATTGTTGGCGGTTCCCATTTATAGCATTTCCTGACTTTGTCTGGTTCTTACTTAAAATTTCAGTCGTGATTGGACGTGTGCGTGTTTTCAGTCTTTTCTCTGGCTTAATAAATCCGCAAAGATTTCTTTCGGAAACAACTAACCACTTTCGCCCTCTTTGATAGCTGATAGTTGATAGCTGGTAAAGATAATTGGATGATTACATTCAAACAAACCCACACTTTTGGACCTTTGCAATCATACATTAACATAGGTCCTGGGAGGGGCTTTCCCCCAGCACATTTTAGAAGGCTTGTACCTTGAACTGGAATTTTCAAGCGGACTTGGAATACAAAAATATATTAGTGAGCATTTTTGGAAATGAAATGAATGAATGAAGTGAATGAATGAAAATTGAATTGGAAATGAATTTAATGAAATTGAAGTTGGATATTTTTATTAAAATTTGCGATTTGATTTAAAATTTGCAACAAAATCTTCAGTAATAATGTCAAAAAGGCAGATTTTTGGGAAAAAATAAAAAAATTTAGTCGGGAAAATCCGGCGACGCCGGAAATGTTTAAAAGTTTTTACTTTAAAAGCTAATTTTTTTCTGCCATTTTTGCTTATCCAATGACCATGTTTTCGATGCGGTAGGGTTTATGTCTTTTCCGGGTTGAAGGGCTTTGGCCACTAGACCCCCCCCCCGTGTTAACCTATGTTTGCAGTCATCGATCTAGTCTTGAGATATAGTCCAAATCTTTACGTTATTTATATCAAATGAAAGAACAACAAGCAAAGTATCATGAATGGGTTGCCGCTGCATTTTTCCTCTTATAAACGAGATAAGTCAATTATCCTACGATAGTACTACTTGTCCCTATGACAACTTTTTATATACTCAAAGAGAGCTTTCGAATGATACCCATTTTGTGGTTTTTCCAAAATTTTTGATTTTGACCCATTTTGGCCGGTTTTGGTCATTTTTGACCCCTTTGAGCCCCCGTAGCCAATTTTCTGTACATTATGGTGCTTTGGCCCTTTTACTACTTTTTATCTACGCAACAAGAGCTTTCGAATGATACCAATATGAGTCCGATCTGAGAACTTTCAATTTTGAGCCATTTTGGCCGTTTTTGGCCATTTTTCACCATTTTTCGCCTCATAACTCAAAATGAGTGCATTTTCAGGCCTTGCCCCTATTAGAACTTTTTCATTACTCGTCGAGAGCTTTCGAATGATACCAAAATTAGCTCATTTGGACAACTTTTTTATTTTACTCATTTTTACTCACGGGGGTGCTCCGGGAGCACCTCTGCTCCCCCGGGGCTCCCCGCGCTTCCGGGAGCAGTTCAAGTCAAGACCTTCAAAATGAGGTATCAACCACCTCTCTACCCCTTTCCAATCTCGAGATAGAGGGGGGGACAAGAATCCGGAGAAGAAATAATAATAATAATAATAAATAAACTAGCGCTACTGCAAGAATGTGTTGCCCACAACACACACCTTTGGGGTATAGACGTTGCTAGATACATTTTAAGTTGTTTCTGTCCAGAAAATCTGTCCCAGGACTCAAAGAGCTTTCAATTAAGCACCATATTGCCCATGTTTCAACGAATTTTTGAAAATCCGGTTTTTTTCCGGAAATTCCGGATTTTCCTATCTGCGGCCATAACTTTCGCTAGAAGCATTTCCAGAGCATACGGCAAGGATGAAAATTACTCAGCTCGACGAGATCTTTCATTTGAGTACCATATCGACCACTTTTGGAGAAATTTTTCAAAATCCGGAATTTTCCGGGTCGAATATCTCGAAATCCAGAACTTTCCGGAAATTTCGATTTCAGTTTCGAAATCAGCGTAGTTGAGTTACCCTATGACCAACTTTTGAGCGAAATCGGAGACAAAAAATTTTTGACCAAATTTTGGATTTTGAAATTTCGCCTTGGTCCCCCCTTACCAACCGAAAAATACCGGGATTCGCCATTCCCGGAATCCGGAAGGTATCGGACCCATCTTGCTTCCCGGAGATGTCCTAGTCAAGGGCTTCAAAATGAGGTATCAACCACCCCTGTACCCCTTCCCAATCTCGAGATCTAGGGGGGGACAGACGGATAATAATAATAATAATAATAATAAGCACAGACCAATAACAAAGTGTTGCCCATTCCTTTGGAAAAGTGGGCAACACAATAATAATAAATAACGGACATACCCAAGTTAAAGGGTTGCCTTTTTGTTGAAAAAGCGGCAACCCAATAAAACATACACCATAGATCAGGAGCAGGAGATCACTGTATATACCAGTTAACCAGATTTATAAACGACCTGCAATTCTATCGTAGGCATTTTCTCGAAGCAGCATGGGCAGGGCACGGTCGCAAATATGAAAATTTGAAATCCGGGCTGGAAGACGGGAAGAAAAGTGCCCAGGGTTAGCATCAAACCTGAGTTGAGTAATAACCAATCTGTAGCCGGGAAGCCTGGCCATTTTTTCATAATCGAAGCGCCCAAAGGACCTGTGAATCTCCATCACATCAGTCCAAAGTCAAGTATGGCTCAGACCTCGAGTATGGAATTCAGTTGTCTTGCGTGGAATGAGTATTTTGGTGCCGTATTGGTTTCTTCCCAATCAAATGTAAGAAACCAAAACATCAAAAGGTTGCAATTTTTAATTGCATATATAGTCAATGCTACGCAGGGTTATGTACATTGCAGAAACAGGAAAACATGTATTTAGACTGAATTACATGTGTCGCCAACGTCATCATTGTGGCGCAGTTGATTGTGCTGGTCTCGTCTGCACACTGAAAGCAAGCAGTTGCGAGTGTAAAAATTTCGGTTACGGTGAAGTGGTGGATAGTATCTCTAGAAAGTCACGAATCTTGGTGTCTTAAAATTCCTTTTTTCAAATTACACATTTGACACACTAGGCAAATATATGTTAAGGAGAATTTGTGATAGTATTTCTATTTAGATTTCAACTTCGCAACATTTCTAAACAATTTGTCAGGCTTAGCCAATTGGTTAAGCCGCCATGTTTGGGGTTAGGGAAGGAGGTCCGCTTAGGCTTAATTCAATTTACATCAACATCATAACACAATATCACATCCATAGTTTCCCTGGAACTTTGGGTCTGGGGGGGTAAATCTTGGCTGACCTCCAAAATGTGATGGGGGGTACCCCCCCACCCCCCCCCCCAGAATTCGGACCTCAGAAATTTCGAAAAATGGCCAAAAAATGCAAAATTTTCTGTAATTTAGCCCTTTTTTCATCAAAATAAGGCTTGTTCTTAACGTTTTAGGTGTTTTTGCACCGTTTTAAAGCGATTTTAGGTCAAAATTTTAGAAAAATTTTTCAAGAAATGACCATTTTTCGACCAAATTTAGCTAACTTTTTGGGTCCAAAAATCGTTGGGGGGGGGTTCGGGGGGGGGTAGCCAAAAGTTGGGAGAGGGTAAGTAAAAAAATCTGGGGGGGGGGGGGGGAACTTTGGTCAAAAATTTTGGGGGGGATTCCCCCCCCCCCCCCAACCCCCCCACCAACGTAAACTATGATCACATCAGTGGCGGCGCCAAGAGGGGGGCGGGGCGGGGGCCCCGGGCTCCCCAAACCGATTTGGGCCCCTCCCTTAGGGGGTGTCGGTCACAAACGTGTAACTCGGGGGGTGGGAGTGGGGGGGAGAACCCCTCCCCCCCAAATGGAAAAGTGCCGACCCCACCCTCGAAATTTTGGAGGCAGACCCCACCCCCAAATGGCCAAATCCCAGACCCCACCCACCCAAATTTGCCAGACCCCACCCTCAAAATTTTGAAAATTTTGCCTCAAAATTAGTAAAAATTCGAAATTTTTTGGAGAAATTCGAAATTTTTGCAAAAAACCAAGTTTTTTCGAATAAATGAGCAAAAATGAAGTAATATTTTTGAGTTTTACTTGGAAATAACGCTTTTTTTAGCAAATTTGCGAATTTTTTCTAAATTGTTGACCAAAAAATTTTTTTACCCCCCCCAAATTCGATTTTTCCGAACCCCACCCATAGGTGTAAGGTGGGGGGGGGGTTGGGGGGGGTAGCCCCCCCCAAGCCTTTTTTCAACCCTCCCCCAAAACTTTTTGGGGGGGGACGTCCCCCCCACCTGGGGGGGGGGGGGGAGTCGCGCCGAAGGCGCGAAAAATGGCCAAAAATTGGGTATTTTTAGGGTAAATTTTGAAAAAATTTTCAAAAATGTCCAAATTTTTGGCTTAAACTGTTTATTATTATGAGAAATACACGTTTTTAACTGTATTATGGATCTTATGACTCAATATTGACCTTATTTTGGACTTGGAAACATGTTGGCAATCAAGTTTTTGAGTTTAAAAGCACTGTCACTGTCTAATGTTAAAATTACTTTATGGTTAGATGTTTTTTATCATTAGAAACGGCTGAAAATGCGATTTTTGGCATAAAAAATGAAAAATTTTTTGGGGGAGGGGTGGGGGCGGGGTCCTGGGGGGGGGGTTGGGGGGGGTCTCCAGAGGGGGGCCCCCCCCAAAAAAAGTTGGGGGGGGAGCCCCCCCCACCCCAAATCTCCGCTACACCTATGACCCCACCTCAAAATCGCTGACCCCACCCACCCTAATTTCGGCTACCCCCTCCCCCAACGATTTCTCAAGGTACACCTATGGTCGGGAACCCCCTAGAAAAATTTTTCAGCTGTTTATCTGCTCTGCATAGTTTTAGTGTTTTAAGAAATTTTTAAAAAATGGCAAATTTTTGCTAAAAATCGTAAAATTGAGACATTTTTGGAAAGCAAAAATTTTGGATTTCCCAGAAGAAGGTCGCCGGATTTTTGGGTCGGGCCCATAGGTGTACCAGCTTAGGCTACAGTTTGCCCCCTGTGAGTAGTGGCGGATCCAGGATTTTGAAAAGGAGGGGGCCCGCTGAAAAATTGGGGGGGAACCAAATTTTTCCGGGGGAGGTAAATATTTTCTTTTTCCAGGAACAAATCATTTTTACAAGAAAAATAATATTGTGTATGGAATGATTAGTTCACTTGCCAATTGGAAAACAAGCACAGGTGTACCAGGCTACAGTTTACCCCCTGTGAGACCATAGGTGTACATGTACGTATATAATAATAATAATAAAACAGTTTATTCAGCAAACATTTACAATACAGTAAGAAACAGTTTACTGAAAGGGTGAATACAGAGCTGCAAAACAACTTCTTACGTATCACCAGTGCATATATATATTAGTCAATAAAATAGTCCAAGCAAAATAAAACTTGAAGAAAACATTACAGTAAGAAACATACACACTACAAAAAAATTGCCAAATCATGTGCACCATCTGGATACATCAAATGATTGAAGTTTACATTTGAAAACATCAAGTGAAGTGGCACTCACGAGGTGTTCCGGTAAACTATTCCAAACTTTGACAACTCTACTAGCAAAAAAGAATTTTTTCTCATTACGTCGAAATCTTTCAGCACATAACATTAAATTATGCCCTCTTAGTCCGTTACTATTACGATGCATAAAATAGTCGCTAAATTCCACATTGTCCAAACCATTAACAATACGATAACATTGTATTAGATCGGCCTTTATCCTCCTGGCTTCTAGACTTTCCAGCTGAAGTAGCTGCAGCCGCTCTTTATATGGTCTTAGGCTCAATCCGGGGATCCTTTTTGTGAAACGTTTTTGCACTGATTCAATCGCTTTTATATATATATATATATATACATAGGTGTACGTGTAATTGGGGAGGGGTTTGGGGCATAGTTTCCTTTGGGGGAGGGTTGGGGGCATAGGTGTAAGGTGGGGGGGGGTTGGGGGGGTAGCCCCCCCCAAGCCTTTTTTCAACCCTCCCCCAAAACTTTTGGGGGGACGTCCCCCCCCCAACGGGGGGGGGGGGTAGTCGCGCCGAAGGCGCGAAAAATGGCCAAAAATTGGGTATTTTTTGGGAAATTTTGTAAAAATTTTCAAAAATGTCCAAATTTTTGGCTTAAACTTTTTATTATTATGAGAAATACACGTTTTTAACTGTATTATGGATCTTATGACTCAATATTGTCTTTATTTTGGACTTGGAAACATGTTGGCAATCAAGTTTTTGAGTTTAAAACCACTGTCTAATGTTAAAATTACTTTATGGTTAGATGTTTTTTATCATTAGCAACGGCTGAAAATGCGATTTTTGGCATAAAAAATGAAAAATTTTTGTGGGGGAGGGTTGGGGAGGGTCCTGGGGGGGGTTGGGGGGGGTCGCCAGAGGGGCCCCCCCAGAAAATGTTGGGGGGGAGCCTCCCCCACCCCAAATCTCCGTTACACCTATGGTTGGGGGGTACTCCCCCCAAAATTTTTGACCAATTTTACCCCCTCCCAAAATTTTTGAGATATATACCCTCCCCCAACTTTCGGCTACCCCCCCCCCCGAATCCCCCCCCATGGGCGTATCCAGGGGGAGGGTTTTGGGGGTTGAAACCCCCTCCTTTTGGGTTAACTTTTATCAATACTCCATTACAAAAAGTGCAAATTGTTCTCAAAACCCCCTCCTTTTCAGTAAATTTTAGTTAAAACCCCCTCCTTTTCAAAATCCTGGATACGCCCCTGCCCCCCCCCAGCGATTTTTTGACCCCCAAAAAGTTAGCTAAATTTGGCCAAAAATGGTCATTTTTTGAAAAATTTTCTCAAATTTTGACTTAAAATTACTTTGAAACGATGCAAAAACGCCTAAACCGTTGAAAACAGGCCTTATTTTGAAGAAAAAAGGGCTAAATTACAGGAAATTTTGCTTTTTTGGCCATTTTTCGAAATTTCTGAGGTCCAAATTCAGGGGGTTGGGGGGGGTACCCCCCATGCCCATCACATTTCTTGGGTCGACCACCAACCTCCCAAGATTTACCCCCCCCCCCCAGACCCAAAGTTCCAGGGAAACTATGGTTTGGGGGGTATCCCCTTCAGCCATTTTCCCAAACCCCCCCAGAATTGTTTGGGGGCCCTGCCCCCCCCCCCCCAACTGGGAGGGGGGGTAGTCGCGCCGAAGACGCGCAAATTGGCCAAAAATTGGGCGTTTTTAGGGCAAATTTTGCAAAATTTTTCAGAAAAGTACAAATTTTTGGCTTAACGTGTTTATTATCGCGAGAAATACACGTTTATAACGGTTTTATAGACTTCTAGACTCAATATTGACCTTATTCTGGAGTCTGGACTCAGGAACATGTTGGCAATCAAGTTTTCGAGTTTAAAAACGCTGTCTAATGTTAAAATTACTTAATGATTTCATGTTTTTCGGCATTAGCAATGGCTGAAAATGCGATTTTTGGCATAAAAATAGAAAACTTTTTTGGGGGGAGGTTTGGGGGGGTCTAAAAAGGGGGGCCCCAAAAATTCCGGGGGAGGGGGCCCCCAACACAAATCCCCGGTACACACCTATGTGTGAGCCCCCCCCCACGAGAAGGCCAAACCCCCCTCCCCCACTACCCGGCCTCGATTACTTCCCTTCCCCCCCAAGGCGAGTTCAGACAACAACTATATCCCGTGAGCGAAGCAAAGCATGGAGAATTGACACAACAAGCACACGGGGGGCTTCCCAGAAGTTGAAGAATTTTTTGAAATTGGAACAAAATCCGTCGCGCAAACTTTTGAAAAGATTAAATAGATAAAATGGAGATGTATACGTGTATATATAGTAACTTACGAAATGAAAAACTTGCAGTATATACAAGGAATGGTGGCAATAAAGAAGACAAGTTACAAGGGCAACAAAGATAATGTGCAAAACGGGGGTCTGGTAGGCGGCTGAAGTTGAAGAATTTTTTGTAATCGTGGAAAATTCAGCAATTCAAATGTTTAAAAGATTAGTTAAGATGAGTTATTGAGTTGTATAATCGATCAATGGAAAACCAAAACGGGAATTGGATGCTTTTCAGAATTTTTCATTTCCACGATTTATTCTAGAGCACTTTCAGAGGCTGCCAATTATCAATCTTGCATTGCCCGCCCATTTATTTATATATATATGTTATGTTATGTTATATGTTATGAAAGCAAAATAAAATTTGTAAATGCCCGTATATAAGCCGGTATATAGTCATAAAATAAACTGAAGGCGTTGAGTACAGTACGATTATATACTTACAAAACAGGAAAGGAAACCAAATAGAAGACACTGACTATTAAAAAATGACCATTTTTCGGCCAAATTTAGCTAGCTTGTGTCCAAAAATCGCTGGGGGTTGGGGGAGTAGACGGAAAGAATTTGGCTCGGGGGACCCCACCAAGGACCTGGGGGGTTGCATAGGTGTAACGGAGATTTGGGGTGGGGGGGAGCCCCCACCTTTTTTTGAGGGGCCCTCTGGAGATCCCCCCAAACCCCCCAGGACCCTCGCCCAAAAAGTTTTTCTATTTTTATGCAAAAAATCGCATTTTCAGCTGTTTCCAATGCCAATGAACATTCAACTATGAAGTAATTTTGACTTTAGACATTGTTTTTAAACTCGGAAACTTGATTGCCAACATGTGTCCAAGTCCAAAATAAGGTCAATAATGAGTCAGAAAGCCCATAATACAGTTAAAACCGTGTATATATTTCTCGCAATAATAAACACTTTAAGCCAAAAATTTTGGACATTTTTGAAAAATTTTGCAAAATTTACCTTAAAAATTTTTGACTGTTTTTCGCGCTTTCGGCGCGACTACCCCCGCCCCCAAAAATTTCTGGGTGGGGATTGGGAAAATGGCTGGACGGAGGCTGCCCCCCCAACCCCCCCCCAACCTTACACCTGTAAATTTGTGTGCTATTGTAAGTATGCAGTTTCTGTTACTATTAAGTTTTCTGTATATATATTTTTCAGTTTTAAAAAAGTTTCTGGAACCTTGTTTGTTGGTCCACATTATTGTTTACAATGGCTGAAACCACAACCACTGTTATCACTCAGAAGAAACGTCAAACCAGACGGTATGCAAGTTTGACAGTTTTTGTTCTTCATTTTGCTGAGGCGTTTTGCGTATTTCTTTTGTCAGCATTTCTGGGCCGCGTGATTGCAACCAATTTTCCTAAGTGCCCTTCTAGGAGGGTATTTGGGAGGATGTCTGGGAGTTGTCTAGGACGGAATTAGGAGACCTCTTACTTAAACCCGTTTCGAAAGATTTCTCAAAGCAAAAATGCAAAAAGTGGGGGCCCCCACACTAAACTACATTGTGTTATGGACCAAATTTTTGCGAGCAGATAAAAATGTACATATATACTGGTGTGGTTTGAGATTTTTCTAATTTTCAATCTATTTTTTCCAGACTCTACTCCAAGGCAGTCTTTATGGGATTTCGTCGTTCCAAGTCGAGTCAGTACGAGCACACGGCCCTTCTGAAGATCGACGGTGTCTATGACAAGAAGGATACGGATTATTACATGGGAAAACGGTGTGCCTATGTCTACAAGGTTGCCAAGTACGTTTTGAACATTTTTTATATATTTGTTTGTTAGTCTTCTTGTTATCTCTATATCAGCACGGGATTGGATTGCCTCTGCTTATCTTGCGCACTCGTCGACACTGTTTTGCAGGATTTGCGCGGAAATCTGTGCAGCTTCTGCGCACCATAGGTTTATGCTTCTATTCGATCCTTTTTGCCGCACTGCCGATAATATCGAACTAAGTATAGGGTATTTTTTAGAATTTGTTTCCGGATGGGGGGGGGGCTCGAGGCCAGGGGGAGGAAATTTGCGGAAAGGGTTTTTTGCAAAAATGATGCAAAAATTGCTATTTTTTGGCGTATTTTGTAGGTAGAAACGCAAAAATGTCTCAAAAATGCCTAGATTTAGGCTAAACATGCCCATTTTTGCGAAAAAATTTCCGGTGAAGCCGGAATATTTTTGAAAATTTGCCCATTTTGGACCTCATTAAAAGAGAAGACCCAAAATCCCGAAGGGAGCGATTTCGGGGGGGGGGTCCCTGTAAACAAATCATACCCTAAAGTAAGCTATGCCTTTTAAGTATATACGTATACATACGTATATGCCTTTGTGCAATCTGAGTACCAGCAACCGATTTTCTGTACCCGAATTTTTTTCAGACTGCACCTAATACTCATTTCCGTAATCCAAGAAATCACTGCATGGCTTGTTTGAAAAGCTACCCCTCCTCCTTCTGAGTGATGACTTCCTCTGAATCCCGAAAGTTATACATACTTTAGGGGCGCAGAAAGTCCCTTTCCAAAATTTTGGGAGATCCTGTGCAAATCACATGGGGTTAGTAAATCTATAGTTTACTACAGCATGTGCTTTGCTCCGCGCGCCCGCCCAGCCCCTTACGCCGCGTCCACTTACAACAGTGTACTACATCTACCATGACTATGCGCATGCATGCCAGCGAAGCGGCAAGGTCACGGCAGGGTTAGTAGACAATAGAATACAGGACATCGGGCAGCTGAAGATCGCGGTAGCTGCTTGTCTTGTTAGTCAAAACTAAGAAAAAAGATTGCATGATTGCAGATTACTTTTATTTACGTATATACGTACATGTTTACTTTCTTGAAATTTACTGGCCCCCCATAATATTTTCGACCCGATTCCTAAATCTGCACGTCTTGTTTCCTGGTCTATTTTTTATGTTTGTTTGTTTGCATTTTACAGGAAAACCAAGATTCCCAACCGGGATCATAAGACGAAGGTCCGAGTGATCTGGGGCAAGGTGACCCGCCCCCACGGGAACAGTGGAACCGTCCGGGCCAAGTTTCGACGCAACCTGCCGCCCCGCGGCATTGGCCGACGTGTTAGAGTGGTGAGTTATGAGAGAGAATGGCAATTTTTTCAGAACTTTTCATACTTATAAACTTCAAGTATGGCTCTTGTCTGTGTGCCGGGCAGGGCTGAAGCTGGAAAATGAGGGTTGTGAAACATTTTGAAGCTGTAGACGTTTTTGTTGTTGTTTGCTGCATTAGACGTCACAGTGTGATAGTCATCACCCGAAGGTGCGCAAAGTACGTATTTGTCGTTGTTCGTTTTAGAGCCAAAACTTTTAGAGTTCGTAGTATCTAAAAGTAGCTAAAGAATAGGAGTAAGCCGCTAGAGGGATCTTCTTCATTGCATTGCGTAAAATGTGCTTCCACCAGAAAATGCGAATATTCCCGTGTTTGGGGTAAAGGTGAGAAAAGTTGCCCTTTGGAGGAAAGTCCGTCCTGATGAAGACTATAAGATGGAGGTGCATATTTCCGCAGTCTCAGCTGGAAGCCAGAAGTGACAACTCAAATGTTGACTATACATCTATGGAAGAGGGGGGGGGCAGCCCTTCATCAGGCTAATACGCCAGAACACAGACTCCTGCAACCTTTCCCATCGTAGTAGTAGTACTAGTAGTAGTGGCAGCAGCAGCTGGGTTTTCTTTAGTTGGGGGGGGCGCCCCCCCCACTTTTTCTGTCCTTCCCCGCTCGATCCCTGCCTCGTTCCCCCCCCCCCCATTTTTGGGCCTCCTCCCCTCCCACTATAAGGTGCCCAGAAAATGCGAAATTTTAAAGATTTTTGGTCAAATTGCCAAAAATTAATTTTCCGGCTTCGCCGGAATTGTTCGGTTAGAAATCGTCTATTTTGGTACGAAAACTTGATTTTTGTGCACTTTCGAGCTTAGTTTTAGCAGTATACGTAGAAAACACGCACTTTTTACGGTATGTTTAACATTTTAGCCCATTTTATTTCCCCACTTTTGGTCTTCCTCCCCCACAAGTGGGGTGCTCCCCCTCCACTTTTTTGCCTAAGGAAAACCCAGAGCAGTACGTAGTAGTCGGTGCCGACTAAACAAGTTGATTTTCATCTGTACATCTTGTATTGCAAGTTTCCTATTTTTTCAGTTCATGTATCCGTCGAGAATATAAAGAAGCAGTGAATTTTCAATTTATAAACTGAATTGGTTTTGTTATGTGTTATCTCTGTTTTCTTTGTTTTTTGTGGAAATAAAGAATTGCTTGTGTGTGTTATTTAGAATCTTGATTCTCTTGTGTTTAGTAAATTGATTTGTGAATATTTTTGAAAGTGATCAAATTTGGGTTTGGTTCTGTGAATAGAATTGGACTCGATATCGTAGATGTTGCTGGTTTGATTTGACTAAATAGAGAATTTTCTTGGCAGGAGGACCTAGTTGTTTTCTAAGCCGAAGGCATTTGCAGCCAGATGGCTTATAGGGCCTTGTTTGCAACGCGGACGCTTAGAGTTAACAACACATACCGTTAGATTCGCTTTAAACTTGTCTGATATGAACTCCTGTTTAGCTGGGTGCGACTGGCCACTCGTTAGCTCAGCTCGCACACCATCAGAGTGTTAATTCGGAAGTTCGACGATTAAAAATTGCTGTAATTAAGTGTGACGCTCTGTAGCACCCCTGCTAAATGTGAGCGACAGGTGTTAGAATCAAGTTGCACGGCAGGTGATGGCAAACCTTTACCGATGACGACATTTTAATGTTGCCCTCATATAAGTAGGTACGGTTGTGTATGGGTGAGTTTAACGGTGTTGTGGTTTCGTTTGAGGTCGTGTCTGATTTAGAAGAGGGGCAGCTTTGGATAGCTCAGGGCCCTGTTGCACCAACTTTTAATCAGCAATCAGTAATCAGTAATCAGCAATCAGTAATCAGTAAGTTATTTTCCGTTGCACAAGACTACTGATTACTGATTACCGATTACATGAGAAATACACATCTTCATATACATTTACTGATTACTGATTAAATAAGAAATGCACTTCCATGTATATTTACTGATTACTGATTACACAGGAAATATAGCTGTGCATAGCATATAGCTGGCCAGTAACTTAACAGAAAGAAGGACTTACGTAATTACAACTTTACTCCTACATTTTACAAGTTTATAGTCTATTTTTCAGTTTTTGTATCTGATCCATTTTTATTTAGTTCAGTTTAAACTGTTCTTATCGGCTTATCAAGACTGGAAAACTGCTGCAGCGTATATTTATAGCCAAAGTAAATATATTTGATAGAGAATGCTGAAATTCAATTAATAACAAAGTATTTACTTCTTATTAATGGAAAGGTTCACGAAATATGCCCCTAGTTACTGATAAATTGGACTGATTGTGCAATAATCATGGTAGAAGAGACTGATTAAATTTAAGGAAAAATAATCAGTAATCAGTAAAGAGCTTGGTGCAACAACTTACTGATTATTCACTGATTATTTACTGATTACTGATTACTGATTACTGATTGTAATCAGTAAAGTTGGTGCAACAGATTTTACTGATTGCTGATTACTGATTAATCAGTAATCAGTAATCAGTGGTTGGTGCAACAGGGCCCAGGATTAGGGTTGTATTGATTCAGCTCCTTCATTTTCGATTCGATTCAGTTCAGTTTTTCTATTTCTCAAATATAAACGATTCGATTCAGTTCGATTTACTTCCCCTAACATTTGAAACGATTCGATGCAGTTCGATTTTCCCCATTCTGAACAAACTGCGATTCGATTCAGATTTCCAAAATAGCAATTTTTGATTCGATTTTTGATTTTTTTATTTCTGCAACAGATCACAATATTACGGGCACTATTGTACTAGGAACTAACTTAAGGTGGTGGTATCCTTTTGTGCAGTGATTTTGTGGTCGTTTTTTGAAACGCTATAACTTTCGCAATTTTGGGAGTTAGAAAGAGCTTTATACATCGTTTTCAATCCACACTAGCTTACGAAACTTGAAAAATTAGCACAAAACTAGCAAAAATTTTTCTGATCGGATGATCTGACAGGTTGACAGATCTGACAGGCTGAACATAGACCAAAAATTTTTGAACATCGATATCTCAAAACTGTAGAATCGGCCAAAATCTTTTCTTCTTCCATGCTATGAAGCACATATGGGCAGAGGATCATTTTTTAGATTTGGCTCAACAAGCCTCAATACTCCAGAAAATCCGGCAAATGTGCGGTGACACGAAATTTCGCCACTTTGCATTCAGTTTTCTCGCAACTGGTGATGTTTCAGCTAAAACAAAAAATGACCCTCCGCAATAGTGCGAATTTTCATCCAGCCCAAAATCACGCAAAACCATTGGTAGTTTTTGAGATATCGATGTTCAGAACAAAATAACCACAGTTTTGCCAAAATGGTTTTTCGTCCAAATCTCTAGCTTAAAGCAACGAACACAAGCTAACTGGCATTGATAAAATGGGCAATTAGACTGCGAATCGATTATGTATATAAACAAACGAAAATTGTCCGTAGGAATTGGCAGTAATTTTAAAAAACTTGTTTCCTCGAAAATTTCTGTTTCTTACCCCAAAAATCGTGTTCGGTTTATACTGACTTAACCGCTAGAGATAGCTCAAAGCTTGTGAAAGCAAAAATGTTCGTTTCTGTACCCTCATTCCAACCATAACAACCACTCTGATGTATCGACTATTTACTGAGAGTATAATGCCAAAAACCGAAAAGTTCTTATCTTTTCACCTAAAAATGTGGGACTGGTCCCAGATTAAGGAGCACCAAAATGGCATATTTGGAAAGTTTCATCTGCTTTCATAAAGAATTGTAGCCTATCGGTCAAATTTACACAAAAGGTAAACCACCACCTTAAGGGGAGTCCATTGTTTGGTCATTTTTCTGAACCTCGTTTTATGTAGATATTTTATGCTTCAATGCAGACGGTACATTTGAATACGTTTTTAAACTTAAACTAACATCTCTTAGGGAATTTGAGAAAATTCAACTCAATGTAGAGGGCTACATAGACATGCAAAACCTTGGAAAGACTTTTGATTAAGGCTTTTTAAAACTTCGAATAGCTTTTTAAGATCAAAAATTTTAAGTCTTCCAAAGGTCACGCAAATATGATGTGATAAAAATGTGTGAAAAATTTTAAAGGCATAAATGCAAATTCAAAGTAAAACAACTTTTCGTCTCTCCGTCTCCTATCCGCTTGCAGTCCACGGAGAGGTAGCATAAGTGGCCTCTGATGAGTGCCTATTAATGCTATGCCAGCCTACATCAAAAAAGTAACTGCTCAGCTTAAGAGTCAGCTGTTAAATTTTAGAATTTACTGACAACACTGGCACAAAACTTAAAAAGCCTAAAACCCAAAGCCCAATCCAAATCAAGAAGCAGTGCACAATTGATAAGCAAAGAAAGATGGCAGAATTTTGGCATTTTCATTGCTGTATATATACCTAGAACCACACAGAAAAGATGCAGGCACTAAACATAAACACATACACGCTCACACATTTTCATCAAGCTTCTCTTAATCTGCTGCCTATTTCCCCTGAATCAAAATGTGAATCAAAATGAATCAAAAATCAAAAATAACGATTCAACCTAAATTCAACCTTTTTGATTTGATGCAGTTCGATTTTGACATGAAAAGAGTAGCAGAGATTTGATGCAGTTCGATTTTCTGCACTGTAGATTCGATTCGATTCGATGCATCAAAAATCAAAAGTCGCATCAAAAGTGTTTTGATTCGATTCGAATCAAAAATCAAAAACTACAGTACTCAGGATAAGCCGAAAGCTGAAGTTCTAAGCTTAGTATAGACTTGCGCTAGAGCTGATAATGTGCGGGTGAAAATGAATTTAGCTTTGTACTGTTCTGTGGCCCCGAAAATCGCTATAGAACCTGATAAAACAATACAGACTTTGTCTCCTCTTGCAGTGCTAGTCCATTTCCTACGTTTTCTCGCGTTCCTACGAGTATGCCACTAGGCAAGCTCTCTGCTGTATTATCAAAGCAAAAACTGCTCTATTCGCTAACGGCTACCCCCCTCCCCGCAAATTAGACCCATCACTTTAAAGAAATTAGCACACACCAATGTTGGTGTTCTAACGCTCAAAGCAGGCACAGAAATCGCTAACACACTGATTGTGTTTCGAGCGTTAACACACAAGCATAGAGCGAGTGAGCGTACCCCCGTTTCGACCAGGTACTGATTTGCGGGGGATTAGGGTTACTTTTTCCCCACATTCCTTGGAGAGATCGACTTTCCCTCTGAAGGATGTCTCTGCATCGAGCAATCCTCCAATCCTATGCTGAGATGGAAGAATTGATGGTTGGATTGGACGGGTTCTACTCTGGTCCCATCACAGAATCACTCAAATCCTCAGAGATGGGCTCAGTTTAGACTACAGAATCTGACAAAACTTCATATTATTTCCCCCGTCTATTCAGATATTTTGTGCATAGTTAGTCAGTGGTTGGCCTAATTTGCATATTCTCACTCTAGCCGTGCCAGTGCAGAGGGATAGGTGCGTCAGTTCGCCTGTATTTGCCGTCAGAATTTCCAAAAGAAAGGCCTAGTAAAGACTGCAGACTGCTGCGAACAGTCGAGCACATGGGGGGGGGAATTTCCAATTTCTTTAGGAGCATGGAAGACTTCCTATCAGATCTCTGTGCTACTCTTAAGCGGTGCTGTCCTCAATTTAGAGCACTGACCTTGGATTTAGATTTTCCTACTCTCGTGAGCAGTGATCTTGACATTCTGGCGGCTGTAACTTGGAAACCTGGTCCTTTCGAGACTTTAACGGTTGATGACAATTAGTTTCAACGTTCCATGAAATCAGCGCATTTTTCCTCATCTAAAAAAACTTGAATAATATTTCAGGCCGACTTCGTCTGCTAGATTTGCAGCTTTTCACCAGCGGTGGTAGTCTGTGTTCTTTTCATTGTCAGCGCAGTCCTGCGGATTTCACACAAATTCAGAATATTGCCCTGAAAAATTCGCATTTAACAGAACTTTGTTTGGAGCATTTTGACGTCCCTGCTTTGTGGAGTGAGTTCTTTCTTGGATTGGTGCCAATTTCCTCTCTGCGAAAGTTGACGGTAAAACGTGTACAGTGGGAAGAAGTTAGCCCAGAGGTTATGGAAACGTACTCGAATTCTGCGGTTTTATTTATAGAAATTCTGAATGTTTTGGTTATTTTTTCAGCGGGCCAGAGACATTTTTCAGCATTCTGTCCACAGTTCTATCCCAATTTAAGGCGTCTAAGTTTGCGTTTGGGCTCTGACTCTTCGAACAGTCAGGAGCAAGCTAGTGAAAATTGTTGCATTCTAAACTTAGCCGTGGTTGGAACGGTTTGAGATTGGCACTCCTGTTTGGGATGTAGAACCAAACATTTATTTGAGCCAGTTGTCAACTGGGAGTAATTTGCTACGGGAAATTGTGATCGAAAGAAATTGGAGAAGATTTCAGTCAAGTCCGCATCCTTGGCGAAAAAATTCGTGTCTAAATCCGTGGCCGTTGTATGGATACTCTCAACATGGAGAGTGCTAGTTTGCGTCATTTAGAGGCCACCTATTCCGTAGACCAAAATCGAAGCATTGCCACATTTATGTCCAGATTTGTAGATCGTTATGGCGACTGTTTGACCTCTCTGTCGTTGGATATCGTGGATAAACTTTCTGATGATGAAAAACGGCTGGGTGCCAAAGTTTTGACCTATTATCTTCCGGCTCTTCAACGCCTTGAAGTGTCGGAATATTACAGTTCCAATCGTACACTTTTTGCCACTCATTTTGTTCGACATCGACTGGAAACGACAGTAGTTCATCATAGTAGCGATTCTTCGAAATTGCCGTCTCATCCAACCTCACTTGACTATTTGTTCTATTCTCGAGAAAGC
This sequence comes from Trissonchulus latispiculum, assembly GCA_030248195.1. Taxonomy (NCBI): domain Eukaryota; kingdom Metazoa; phylum Nematoda; class Enoplea; order Enoplida; family Ironidae; genus Trissonchulus; species Trissonchulus latispiculum. The sequence continues at coordinate 50,582 of JASAND010026766.1, forward strand.
GACCTGGTTCTTCGATTGTCATCGTCGTTGAAGGCACAAGTGCGAATGCATTTTTTGCGAGATTGACCCTTTGTCTGACTCAACGACTTGACTTCTAGCGAATCCACCGAGATGCCCTTCTGAGAATATTACTGACACACAGTCCTTCTAATCGTCATCCAGTTTTAAGTCGTACCAAGACTGAATCTATTGATGTCACTGACATTGAAGAACTGGGGGGGGGCGTTTCGAAAGATTCTAGCAAGGCCCGATTTAGGACCGGACTTAGGAAAATATTTAGGGATTTATGTAGGTGTTTATGTAGGAGAGTAGGTTGTGTAGGTGGTTTCAAAATAATTTTCCGAAATTTGCTCTGAGATTTTCTTGACTACGGAGTAGTCAGTGCTGTGAGTGGTGGTACTCTCACTCCTAAAGATAGGTAAATGTTTTGAAACGACATTCCTAGTTGCGTCTAGAAACTGAAAGCTCGATTTAGGAACTCTCCTGAGCTAAGGAGGGTCTGTCGAAACGACTCCTGAATATTTGCAATTGAGATCTAAGGCCTTATTTCTTTAAAGATTAAAATGGTCAGATTAAACTGATTAAAATTAACTAGTTGATCCAACCATTTAATTTTAATGTTTCATTTAGATCTGCAATTAAAGAAACAGCGATTAAAAATTTTAATCCACCAACTTTAAATCTGTTTAATCAAAGCAGGAGGACTAATAACTAATTGAAAATAATACAGGAGACGGAATAAACGGAGTAAAATTAGTCTTTCAAGAAACAACCATTATATAGCGTGGGTCCATATATAAGTCTACACTTGCATTCCATCTGCTGAGGAAAAAATTACACAAAACATTGGGTTGTTGCTGCGTTTTATTTTGTCAAAATTAAAAGCAATTTGAACCGGTATTCGATATAGCTCCCTTGTCTTGTCTTGTCTTGTTACCTTACCTTTAGGACTTGCAGTTGTTATTTTAGTCATATATATACAAGAACCAAAAATGCTCCTTCGTCGCATGTAAATTACATATGAGTACTCTCAGGCAGGTTGTACAAACACGGAAACTAGCCTGTAAAATGCAAATGAGTGGCGTTGAGGTTGTAAATTAAGGAAAACAAGTTGCAACGGCTTAACATGTGAGCCTGTCCTACAACGAGGCTCATATTGGCGTATGTCATAATATAATTTGTCAATATTTGACCTTCACATAAATAGCACGTAAAGCTTTTCATTACAAAATTGTCCTTTACACATCTTGTCGCTAAGACATTATACTAAGCATACGCATTATACGGCATGCCACTCTACGCTCTGACTCAGAGCCAAGTGGGGAAGCATTACGTATGTGAGAGTAGTGTGTCATAGTGTTCCGAGAATACAGTAGGTGTACTATAGTGCTTCCGGAAATAGTAGGTGAAATGGTGTTTAGGGAAACATCAGCTTGCATGTACAGTTCAACTTGAGGTGTCGCAGTTCACTTCGTTCAGTCCATTTCTTTCAGGCCACAATGTTAACATATTATTTCTGTTCATTCGTTTTTTCTTTAATATGATGATCTGATGATCTTTAACGAGGCTGCATTGTGACGCCAATATGAGCCTCGTTGTAGGACAGGCTCATATGTTAAGCCGTTGCAACTTGTTTTCCTTAATTTACAACCTCAACGCCACTCATTTGCATTTTACAGGCTAGTTTCCGTGTTTGTACAACCTGCCTGAGAGTACTCATATGTATTTTACATGCGACGAAGGAGCATTTTTGGTTCTTGTATTCCATTCTTTTACATATGTATGCGCAAAAAAGAACCAACATAATATATCTCCGAACACCATGCGCAAGCAGCCACTATTTTGACCACTTTTGGAAAATATCATATTTGACCCAAAATCGCCTAAGTCCCCACCCCACCCCACCACAGCACTCTACAGCCACTTTGAGCATACGATTCTATGACAAAAGTTGCTCAGCTCGCGTAGGACTTTCATTTGATACCAAATTTGACCACTTTTGAAAAATTTTAGTTTTGACCCAAAATCGCCTAAGTCCCCACCCCACCCCACCACAATACTCTGCAGCCACTTTGAGCATGCAGTTCTATGACAAAAGTTGCTCCGCTCGCTTAGGGCTTTCATTTGGTACCAAATTTGACCACTTTTGAAAAATTTTAGTTTTGACCACATGACCTCCCGCCTACCTGACCCTCCAGATGGCAAAGTGGAACCAGCACAGCAAGATGGGTGGGTCCGACGGCAAAAGAGATGCCAGGAATGAGGTGGGCGCACCAGAAAACCCCTATAGCCAATGTTTTGAGAGGCTATGTACAGTTCTATATGGTGTTCCCGGAAGTCGGTACCGACCGGACCCTCCAGACGGCAAAGTGGAACCAGCACAGCAAGATGGGTGGGTCAGACGGCAAAACGGACACCGGGAATGAGCTGGGCGCACCAGAAAACCCCAATAGACAAAGTTTGGAGAGGCTAAGCAAAGCCTTCTATGGACCTCCGGGAAGCGGTTACCGACTTGACCCCTCAGACGGTCAAGTGGAACCAGCCCAGCAACCTGGGTTACTCGGGCAGCAAAACTGCTAGCGGGAATCGATTCTCCGTCCCAAAAACCCTTTGTAGGCAAAATTTGAGCCGCCCATGTAGCAAAATAAGCGAAAAAATTAAGTTCAAAGTTCGACCCAAAATTCACCAACTTTGGCCTGCCAGTACCGAAAAATTACGCACAGAGACGGAAAATCATATAGCATTTGAACGACCCCGATATGTGTACTGTTTAACCATATAGTCAGTATTGCCCCATATATAGCCCAGTCTGACTTATTAAGGCGCCTTTGAAGCATACTTTTTGGCCATTTTAGCGTTTTTGGCCGACTTTGGCCCCCAGCCAAAAATAAATTGCGACTCCGCGAGGCATAAAAACTAGCTTATTTTCTTATTTTCGATTTGTACAACAAGAATATATATGGGTTTCATAAGCA
>JASAND010026768.1:0-24125 GCA_030248195.1 Trissonchulus latispiculum
GAAGAGGTTACGCGATCTAGGTGTTCAGTCGTTAGAACATCGAAGAATTATCTTTGACTTAAATTTGTTATATAAGATTATCCACAAAAAGGTGGATTTAAATTTTGACGACTTATTTTGTTTCGCACCGCCAGCACCTACACGGAGCCACAGTCTACGCTTAATGCTGCCTCCTAATACAGGCAGAACTTTCTTGCAAAATTTGTTCTTTCATAGGATTATAAGAGCTTGGAATACTCTACCAAAAAACGTAGTCGAAGCAAAAAGTCTCAGTGTATTTAATGATCGTCTGGCCAATTTAGATTTAACAAGTTTTCTCAGGGGGCGAGGGTTAGGTGATCACGATTGATCCTCCTCGTCCGTCTCAAGACTCGAATTTATTTAGTTTGTTTCTTTTTGTCATTTATGCTACACTAACTGCTATATACGCATATATGTTATTTAGTTTCTGTACTTATTATGCATTCCGTTTCTTTTCTGCTTATTTTTTTCCATTCTTGAGTAAACTTCTTCTTCTTCTTCTTCTTCTTCTTCTATACTCAAGTACAATTTTGGAGCACTTTTTAGCATAGTTATAGCTGTATATGTGTATAGAATATTACTGCACTTTCGGCCGTTTTAGACAACTTTGGATTTCCCTCTCTTTTGGGTTTCCCCCCACTAGTGGGGGGGGGCGTCCCTCCATATTTTTCGCCAAGAAAAAGCCCAGATATATACAGTACAAATAAACTGCTTTCTACTTACAAGAACAAAAAGTGCTCCTTCGTCGCATGTAAAATACATATGAGTCTTCGTAGGCAGGTTGTACATAAGCAAAAACTAGCCTGTAAAATACATATGAGTTCCGTAGGGAGGTTGTAAATTAAGGAAAACAAGTTGCAACCGCTTAACATATGAGCCTGTCCTACAACGAGGCTCATATTGGCGTATGTCATAATACGAATAATTTGCAGATTTACTTTTATATAAATACATACTGCATAAAGCTTTTCAACCAACAATTCTCTTCGGTTTTCATAACTGATAATGGACAATTTATTAGAAATTATTACGATGCAGATATAGTGAACATGGATCTGCCAGAGATAACACATTTGGATGTTATAAAAGCTATAAGTTCCTTTGATAATAAGATGTCTGTAGGACCAGATTCAATTCCTCCATATGTTCTTAAAAAAATTAAAACATGAACTTAGTCCCCTTTTGATGCTTATATACAACGTAAGTTTAATTACTGCCACCCTGCCGCGTGATTGGTTAAACGCAAATGTTGCACCGATTTTTAAAAAGGGTAACAAATCCTCCCCAGAAAATTATAGACCCATTAACTAACTAACTAACTAACTAAGAATTTATTCTGATTAACAAGTAGCCATACAGAATAATACGAATACATAAACTGTTTATAGCAGTTACACAATTCTTAGCAATATAATATATATGTGCTAGTAACGAAAATTTGTTAGTAGAAACAAACACAAACGGACACAAAAACACTTTGTAACAGGTATATACTAGAGTTCTGGCTAAAAGTCACAGAAAGGGATGGGGGGGAACCACTTGTCTGGTTATTTAATACCCCGACCCCGAAGATAATTATTCAAATTCAGATTTTTGACAGACCTTTCAAAAACATTTAGGCTAGATGAGTTTATAACAGTGATGGGTAAACTGTTCCAAAGTTCAACTATTCTGTTAGTGAAAAACGACTTCGTTGCTTCTCTATGACACAGACTATGCCGTATTTTGTAGCAATGCCCACGTAAACCTATACTAGGTGCTAACGTGAAAAAATCAGCAAAATTAAGTGATATTTGGTTTTTGCAAATTCGGTACATTAGTTTTAAATCAGTTATTATACGTCTTATCTCTAATGATTGTAACTGGAGCTTTTCTAAGCGCTGCTTATAGGAGAAATGTTGTAGACCAGGTATACGTTTCGTATACCTTCTTTGTACATTTTCTATCATGTCGATATCTTTTAGCAGGTATGGTGACCATATTGATGAATTATATTCCAGAATTGGTCTCACATACGTATTAAATATTTTAACTAAAAAATCCCTATTTCTTGTTTCGAATGATTTGAAGATGAAAGCTGAAACTTTGTTTGCTTTTTGCGTAATTTTGGCGCAGTGTGCAGAACTCTTCATGTCACGTGACAGTGTTACCCCTAAATCTGTTACTTGCTTTACCACTGAAAGTTCATGATTGTCCATGACATATCCTTTTCCATCCGCATCTGCAGCCGACCCATACACTAAAACCATACACTTTGAAATGGACAGACTAAGCTGCCAAGTGTTAGCCCAGCTGCATATGCGATCGAGATCTTCTTGAAGTCTCACAGATTTGGTTTCGTTCGTACTTAAGTATATTTTTGCATCATCAGCGTATAGACTGATACTAGAATTTACAATGACTTCAGGCATATCATTAACGTATATCAGGAACAGAAGTGGTCCAAGAACAGTTCCTTGTGGAACACCACTGATAACCTGATGTTTGGTAGAAAAAGCTTGATTAACTTTCACATTTTGATATCTATTTGACAAAAAGGACTTTATCCAGTATAAAATTTGACCACTAATTCCATACTTTTCTAATTTTAATAATAACTTAGTATGGTTTACCGTATCAAATGCTTTCGCAAAGTCTAGATATATACTGTGGGTTGCATAATTTAAGTCTTTAGCTTTATTCCATTGGTATAAAGTTTTTAATAAATTAGTAAGAGTAGAATGTTTAGCACGAAAACCATGCTGGTGTGCACTTAGTAAATTATGCTCCATTAAAAAAGACATATGTTCTTTCAGAATCTGTTCAAGAATTTTACAGCATGACGAAGTAAGACTAATAGGTCTGTAGTTCTCAGGTGTTGATGGCGATCCTTTTCTTTTGTAGATTGGGGATATAATAGCATCCTTCCAAATAGTGGGGATTACACCAGTATTTAATGACTTTTGAAAAATATATTGCAGTGGAGTAGACAAAACTGTGGCCATTTTTCTCAACAATAATGAGGGTATATTATCTGGACCCATTGAGGCTTTCGGAGGTGCCCTTTTTAAAAATTTTTCCACAGTTTCTTTTGATACCTGCAGTATACCAATGGTTTCGTGCGTCCTATACGGGAAATTTGGACTTTCGCCATTATCTACTGTGAAAACTGAGGAAAACTGTTTATTTAAAATTTCAGCTTTTTCAAAGTCCGACCAAGCCTCAGAATTTCCATTTGAGAGAAAGGGAATGCTTCCCTTTGAAGTTAATTTGTTTTTAACGTAAGAAAAGAGCATCTTCAAATTATTTTGTTTAAGTATGTTTTCTGCGTATACATGCTTCTGGAATCGTAGGTTCCGTTAGTTTAACATCTTAGTAATAATAACATTTTGTCTGTCCACCAACATGGTGGACTCAAAAATCGATCCACACTAACTCAATTGTTAACATGTCTTAATGATTGGACCAGTGTTTTAGATAACAAAATGAATAAAATCATAGTGTATTTAGACATTAAAAAAGCTTTTGATACAATACCACATGAAAAACTACTTCAAAAATTATTCTATGTAGGTATCAGAGGTAACATGCTTATGTGGTTTCGAACGTTTCTTAGTAATAGATCACAGCGTGTCAAAGTAGGTGAACAATTTTCTGATTGGACACCGGTCATAAGTGGTGTCCCTCAAGGCTCGGTTCTAGGACCTATTCTATTTTTGATTTATATAAACGATCTTACTAAATTACTTTTAAATTCAACAATTAAAATTTTTGTAGACGATACTAAACTTTTTTTAACTGTCAAGGACATGACAGGGGTACAGGCAATACAAAGTGATCTTAATAAAATTGTAGATTGGGCAACTGAGTGTCAGTTACAGTTTTCTGTCCCTAAATGTGTTATATTAACACTTGGTAGCCCGAATTTTCAATTCAATCTTACTATGGATAACACTGTATTGCCCCATGTTACTGCTGTCAAAGACCTTGGCGTTTGGATAACCAATGACTTAAAATTTCATGAACATGTTAATAAAATTACAATTAAATCTAGACAAATATTAGGCCAAATAATGAGAGCTTTTCATAGCAGGCAGCACGAAATTATGCTTAATCTCTATGTTACCTTTGTTCGCCCTCATTTAGAGTATGCGTCACCAGTTTGGAGCCCACACCAAATTGGTCTTATCGACAAGTTAGAGAGAGTTCAGAAATATTTTACTAGACAGTTATCAGGTACCCGTAATCTAAGTTACAGGCAACGGGTAAATTTATTAAAACTACAACCACTAGAACTACGAAGGATAATAGCTGACCTAAAAGTTACGTACCAAATAATAAACGCTACCATTGATTTAAATTTTAATGAGTTTTTCACTTTTGCACCTACAACTGGACTTCGATACAATAGAACTTCTAAACTTGTTATTCCTGTTGTCAGATCTAGTCAATGCGCAGCTTTCTTTTCAAGACGAGTTGTTAAAATTTGGAACTCCTTACCTGAAAATGTTGTTAATGCTACTTCTATCGAAACCTTTAGTAAGCACCTTTCTGATATTAATTTAATGAGATTCTGTAAATCAAATTACCTTCAATGACCCAATAAAGCAATGAGGAAGTTAACCTGAAGGGCGGTGTTTCAATGCCTTCTAGCAAGGTTCACCGTCCTGCACAAGCACAACCCTAAACTGTTTGAGTTACATCTCTTCTTTTATGTCGTATATATTTTCTTTCCTTCTTCTTTTCTTTGTTTGCTTTCTGTCTTAGATTGCTTGCAATGGCTGGCAAGAACAGATATTGCCATCAAAAACTTTGGAGAAAATTGGACAAACAATCCCTCTGAACTACTACTCGAAATTCTAAATAAATTTCATATACCTATATATTACTAACTATTCGTTGGACTAATGCATATTAAACAGATACAATGATTGTTTACTATATTGTGCTGTGCTAATAAACCTATTATCTATCTATCTATATATTACAAATTATCCTTCATATATAATATATATACTGTTGATCAGTCATTATAGTGTGCATATGCTCAATACGGTACGCCATGAGGCGCTCTGACTCACAGCCAAGTGGGAACGCATTCTGCGAGTGTATAATGTGAAAGTGTTTCGAGAATGCATTAGAGGTGTGCCATAGTGTTTCAGGAAACAGGTTGCATGTACAGTTCAGCTTGAGCAGTCGTAGTTCACTTCAGTCCTGGGCCATGACGTCTATTCATTTTTCCATAATGTGGATGAAGCTGAGGTTCTTTAATGAGGCTTTAATGTGGAATGCACTGTGACGCCAATATGAGCCTCGTTGTAGGACAGGCTCATATGTTAAGCGGTTGCAACTTGTTTTCCTTAATTTACAACCTCCCTACGGAACTCATATGTATTTTACAGGCTAGTTTTTGCTTATGTACAACCTGCCTACGAAGACTCATATGTATTTTACATGCGACGAAGGAGCACTTTTTGTTCTTGTTTTCTATTATTTTATATATGTATGCTCATGAAGGTATGTATAGATATCTTTCAACGGTAGCAAGCAAGCCAACCACAGCACTCCACAACCACTTTGAGCATGCAGTTCTATGACAAATGTTGCTCAGCTCGCTCAGGGCTTTCATTTGGTACCAAATTTGACCAGTTTTGAAAAATTTTATTTTTGACCGAAAATCGCCAAGTCCCCACCCCACCCCAGCACAGCACCCTACAGCCACTTTGAGCATGCAGTTCTATGACAAAAGTTGCTCAGCTCGCTCAGGGCTTTCATTTGGTACCAAATTTGACCACTTTTGAAAAATTTCATTTTTGACCGAAAATCGCCTAAGTCCCCACCCCACCCCAGCACAGCACTTTACAGCCACTTTGAGTATGCAGTTCTATGACAAATGTTGCTCAGCTCACTTAGGGCTTTCATTATTGATACCAAATTTGACCACTTTTGAAAATTTTCATTTTTGACCCCATGACCTCCCACCGACCTGACCCTCCAGATGGCAAAGTGGAACGAGCACAGCAAGATGGGTGGGTCAGACGGCAAAACGGATGCCAGGAATGAGCTGGGCGCACCAGAAAACCCCTATAGACAATGTTTTGTCGGGCTATGTACAGTCCTATACTGGCTTATTTTTAGGCCAAAATTTATGGGGGGGGGGGCTCGAAGTTGCCCCCTCCTCCATGGCTCACCAAAAATGGGGGGGGGGCATATTTTTGGAAAAATTTTGCTAATTTTTTACGTTTTTTGTGCAAAAAATGCCAAAAATCGCTAAAAAATGACTAATTTTAGGTGTTTTTTACGCTAAAATAGTGAAAATTTCGTTAAAAATCCGGCGAAGCCGGAAAATTTTTCGAAAATTTAGGGTAAAAATGGTAAAATTTGGCAATTTTTTGGGTTACGGGGGGGTTATGGGGGGGGGAGGTCGAAATTTATGGGGGGGGGCTTTTCATGGGGGGGGGGAACCTCGAATGGGGGGGGGGAGGTCGCCGAATGGGGGGCGGCCACCCCCCCCCCCCCAAGTAAAAATAAGCCAGCCTATATGGTGTTCCCGGAAGTCGGTACCGACCGGACCCTCCAGACGGCAAAGTGGAACCAGCACCGCTAGATGTGTGGGTCAGACGGCAAAACGGACACCGGGAATGAGCTGGGCGCACCAGAAAACCCCTATAGACAAAGTTTGGAGAGGCAAAGTAAAACCTACTATGGACCTCCGGGAAGCGGTTACCGACATGACCCCTCAGACGGTCAAGTGGAACCAGCCCAGCAACTTGGGTTACTCGGGCGGCAAACCTGATAGCGGGAATCGATTCTCCGTCCCAAAAAACCTTTGTATGCAAAATTTGAGCCACCCATGTAGCAAAATAAGCGAAAAAATTAAGTTCGAAGTTCGACCCAAAATTCACCAACTTTGGCCGGCCAGTACCGAAAAATTACGCACGAAGACGGAAAATCATATAGCATTTGAACGACCCCGATATGTGTACTGTTTAACCATATAGTCAGTATTGCCCCATATATAGCCCAATCTGACTTATTAACTGGCATTTTTTTAGTGGGGGGGGGGGGGTGGGGGGGCCCCACTTTTCGGTTCCCCCCTCCACTTTTCGGAGCCCCCCCCACTTTTCGGCAAGCCCCCACCCACTTTTTTGGGGGTCGCCCAAAAGTGTCAAAAAATTAGGTTTGTGAGGTCAAATTTTCAAAAAATTTCTCAATTTTTAGTTAATTTATGGACTTATAAGCTCATTTTAAGCTTAAAAACAGCGATTTTTTGCGTTTTTACCTTAAAAATGCTAATTTTTCGCAAAAAATTTCGGTATATTTTACTTTTGGCTCGCCCCCCCCCCACTTTTCGGAAGCCCCCCCCCCACTTCCCCCTCCATAGGGGGGGCCGCCCCCCCCTTTCAAAACCCTAAAAAAATGCCAGATTAAGGCGCCTTTGAAGCATACTTTTTGGCCATTGTAGCGTTTTGGCCGCCTTTGGCCCCCAGCCAAAAATTTTTTCCGGCCCTGGGATGCATAAAAACTAGCTTATTTTCTTATTTTTGATTTGTACTACAAGAATATATATGGGTTTCATAGGCAAAAATTTTTCTATCTGTAGTTATTCAAGCTACAAAACCCCCTTATGAGACATCAAAAGCGAGAAACCGGAAAAAAACATCACTCTCGTAAGCGATTTTTGGCATAACTTTTTAACGGAAAGTGGTACGGGGATGAAACTTCGCACACATACTAAACTCGACACGTACAATTTTTTGCGCACATAATCTGCGCAGGATCTGCGCAGGAATCTGCGCAGCCTTGTTTTACACAGTCATTCGACCATTTTCACTCATATTATAGGGGTCGCTACCGCGACCCCTATGATATGTACAGCTATAACTAAGCTAAAAAGTGCTTAAAAATTATATAAGTTTTAGAACTAAATGGACGATTTTTGACCAAAAATTGCAGCAAGCCCAGGAAAGTTTTGAAAATGTAGACTAAAATCCTTAAAATTTGGCATTTTCTCGGCACCTTATATATATTCGTGGTATATAGTGAGTGGGGGGAAAGTCCAAAAAATGGAGTGGGGCCGCGTGGGGGGGGGCAAAAAAGTGGGCCCCCCATTTGAGTAAACCCAAATCAGTATACCAGAAGCTCCAATAACTGCTGCCTTTGATTTTCTGCTTTGGCTCAATGACTTATGTTTCCCCAGAGAGGCGCGCTCCTTCAAATCCAGTCGTGCTTTGCATCTTAAAAAAGACAAATTAAACAGGACAGCAAAATTATGAAGGCATTGCTGAAGTTTATCGTTTATACACAAATTATATAACGCAAGGAGACTCCACATAAAGAAATTTATGTATATACGTATATACCTCAAAAACCACAAAGTGAACTTCATTCGACGGATATAGCTCCGGTGAAGAAGGCTATATAGGTGGAAGATGCACAGACCTTAAGAGACTTTGTCCAAAAATGACATACACTATGTAACGGACGTATTGTATACGAACTTTAAGTAAAAGATTTATGAGTTTTTTGAGTCCTTTAAACTCGACAAAATCTCCTTGACTGGAAATTTTAGAAGAAAATTATATAGTCAAGCGGGAAAAAACCCACTCGCCAATGCGGGAAAAAACCCACCTCCAGTGTGGGCTTACCGGTATAAATGTAGGATTTTAATAGCCTATCTTGAAGAGCATTATAAATAACCCTAGAGGCTGTATTATTGTCGCTCCCCGCTGCTTCCCTGCAAATTTTTTGGGACTTTGAAATTTTCGAAAATTTTGGTCCGTCCAAGTGCCGAAATTTGACAAACTTTGTCTGGCCAACCTGAACTACTGGAAAGACCTAGACCAAAGCGGATCGTATGTATGTGTAGGGCATCTGTTGGGCTTCATGATGATATATGCCACACTGCTCTAACCCTTCCGGTGCGACCTGGAGTTGGCGGGAAAAAACCCACTTTTCAAAATTCAATGTTTTTCTAACCATTAGCAGGAAAGGTCAAACTAATACATACATTTGCTCAATAGAGCCTATAGATTAAATTGGTATATATAGGTTTTACCTGGGTTCGTGCTGTTATGGGTGGTCCAGGGGGTCTAAATCGGACATGGTGCCATTTCAAGCCAAAATTTCAATTTTGGCCAAAAATGGTTATTTTTGCCATAAAATGGGTCTAGTTTGGCTCTAAATACTGGAAAAACACGTTTTCTACACGATAGGATGCTTAAACTGCCGAAAATAAACACTTTTAAAAAATTTCCAAAATTTGCCTATGTTTATGTGTTAAACATACCAAATTTTCAAAAGGCATTATGACCTCAATTTTTTAACAAAAACTAATATATTTTGATGCAGTTATACTAAATAAAAACAACCCGCTTTCATTTGGAACGGTTAGAAATGCTCCTGGCAACTTGCCAAAAAATTTCAGGGTGGGTTTTTTCCCGCCAGTTTGGGACAATTTTTCTCACTAACGGCGCACCCTAGAGAGGTGTTCTATAGCTCATAAGAAAGCTTACGACTAGGCCTAGCTGCCTGTATAGTCAGTATTTCAATATCTCAAACCAGTAAAAAGTTCTGGCCAAAAATCTGAAAAGTGGGTTTTTCCCGCTTGTCTATACATATAGTGAAAATACATAGGCCTGCAGACTAATATTGTTTATATGGATTTGTTCAGTTGGGAGGCTGAAGAGCCACAAACGACCTTTCCCTCGAAATACGTTTGCATTCCCTAAAATCTCCAAAACCAGAGGATATCCCTTGTAGCCGTTCGAAGCCCAATTTTCAAAGTTTTTCCGGCGTCGACGGAGGTTTTTACCGGATGTTTGCCTTTTTGACAATTTTATTAATAAATCAGCATTCTTGTGCTAGAATACAACGCTTACAACAGTGAGACAAAGCACAATTGTTATCTCATTTCTAAAAAATGCCAGCAAACCAAATTCTTGCCCCACGGCCACGGACGTTTGGGGACAAGGGCCCCTCAAAAAATCCCCAGAATAAGCCCAGTTCATTTTGGAGTAGACCTCATGACATTTTTTGCAGCTTCCTCTTCGAAATTGGAGTATATATACTGTTCATACTGAACCTCGAACACCTTCCGTGAATGATAGGAACTCACCGAATGCACAGAATACTAGCAGGACGGAGTCGAACAGTTCGAGAATTTTTGGGACTGATGGAAGAGGAGGCTGGACCGGAACCGGAACCGGCGGCCGGCATGAGAGATTTGACCTCCGGCGAATCCCCATGACCCCGAAGACAGTCGCTGGAGAGCCCGTTCACACTGACCACCTTTCTCCCAAATCGGTTCTCCTTCCACCGATTAAAGCCGTCCTCGTTCAGACCAAAAGGACCATGTCTAAACAAGCAAGCACAGCAACGCCTCAAACTGAATGCAACATGCAAGATTGAAATGGCCGATCTTTCCGACGAAAAACGATGCGTTATTTTAATAACAGATCAGCAATTTTATCCAACAAAAAAATTAAAATCGATAAATAAGAGAGAAAGAAAAAGAAGGCGAGACGGTATATATCAATTCAAAATTTCAGTATGTACAACCACGCTCGCGTTCAATACAGACGCGGGCAAAATTTTATACACAGAATTTCGGCATTTCGACATGTAGCATATTGGCATACGTATTTCCCAGAAGTATATATATATATATATACGTAGCTAATTATTTGGTGCATTGACCATGTCTGCCTACCCATATCCCTCCACTATGAGAACACCACGATAGACTTTTCCATCCAGTTCTGTGGAGACAACGAGACTGAAATCTGTCTTAAACTGCAGTGAAACCATTATTTTTGAGACATCCTGTCCGGGAATCCCAAAATCCATGATCGAAAATCATGCAGAAAACAACTTCTGAAACAGGATATATAACGCAGATATCCCAAACAACAAAAATATATCCATTCAAAACGTATACAGCTCATGGTCAGTAGTCTGCCAAAATTAAATAAGCGGGCAAATTAATTTTATTCCAATCAATTAGGCACTGAAATCGTCGATTTAATCTTATCGTAACACTAACCAAAAAAGTTGATGCATGGTGGTATTAATATGGAGCAGGGGCGGGGATGGGAGCGCGGCCGTTGGTGGGGCAACGCCATCCAAAATTTTAAACCACCACTCAAGAAATAATCTGAAACTTACACCAGTCCCTTCCATTGTACTTTACATGATCATTGATTTGTGTATTTATCAAATTCTAGGACATTTTGTTTTATGGTGAACAGAATTATATAACGACAATTTTGTTACTACAATGCCCTGCCCAATATTCAGTGATCCATGACCACACATAGAAAAAATACTTAGCAATGCTTAGCTAGCTACAAGCCTGCATTGGCTTACCAAAGTGTCGTGGGCGTGGCCGGGGGAGGAGGAAGAGGGGGGGAGTGGTGAGGGGATGGGGAAAATAATTTGGGGGTCGCTAATTTTGGAACAATGAAAAATTGATGGGTATGGGTGAAATGTTCATGCTGTTATCGTACCAAAAATGAGCTAAACAAACGTATTAAATTTAGATTTTAGTTCATTCATTAAACTTGAGCATGCCTGCATATTAGCTACATTTGTCGGGTTAAAAAGGATTATTTCGGGTAAAACAAGCTGGCCTGCTAGCCCCCACCAGATTGGAGAGGGAATATCGATGTCCCAAAAAGTACGTAGGTAACCGGAATAAACAAGGTTCCCATTTACAGTGCTCAGCTGTTTGCCCGATCCAACCGACCAATCATTTCAACAACAACAATATTCATTTAGAAGATACGATACATAAATTGGGACGGGAATGGTTGGTGATTTATGTCTGTAGTAATATTCCGCGAAACAACCAAGTTTCACGTCAAAACTACAATCATGCGTTGCTTACTTTGCTGATGGTTGGTTGGTGGAGGAAAGTTTTATATGAATTTACAGTTAAGAAAAAGATTGGCAATAACACTTCACTACTCGACTCGCTAGCTTCAATGAAGAAGTCACTAGCAGCAGCAGCTTTGCATTAGCTAGTTATTGGCTTTTCAAGCATTTATGCCTAGACGTTCACCTGATCGATATTCATCGCGGTATTTAGTACAGCAAATCAGATATTACCATTCAAAATTATAAAATGACGATAAGTTTCCTTCCAAATTGCAGGATTGTTTATGGCATTGCTAAAGAAGCAGATATATGGTATTATAATGGAACATTTGATATTCCTTTGAAATAGCATTTACTGTTTATTGAAACCGTTGGTATTTTATTTAATAGCTTCTTTAGCCAAACTGGTAATTCAGTAAGTTTGTTTCCAATATATATCAATTATATGAAAGCACTATTATCATTCCAATTATGATAATGGAAATCGCTTCGGAACGACTTCTTAACTTTTAACATCTTGTTTTATCAGTTTCGTTTTCTTTTTTAGCTTTAACTGTGCACGTGTGGTTCTTCATGCTGTTCCTTGTTATTAATGTTTGACTGTGGTACAGCTGAAATATCTGGTCATCCTGCATGCAATGTTAGCCGCACACTTGTTGCTATTTTATGTCAATGTTTCTGCATTGCTTTCCGCGACAACTGCTTACCTGGATTTGTGCTTTGTAACCCCGCTGTTTATAGAACATTTGAATATTCCTTTGAAATAAGCATTGACTAATTATTGAACAGTTATTAACTTGTTACTAACATCTTGTTTTATCAACAAAACAAACACAAACACGTCGCTTATTTTATGAGTAACCAGCAGTTCATAACAAAATCGAAAATATTTTATTCAAATACAAATACGAACCATAAATTGCAGGTAAATATAAAGAAGGGCATGGGAGGGTCCGCAAGTGATCACCAGACCCCTTGTTCTCGTAAAAACTGTTCAAAATTTAGGTCACGAATATGGTTAGAGAGTTTAGTAAAGTTAGGAGCTGAAACTACATATTGAGGCAATTGGTACCATTTATGAACTAAAGAATTAGAATTAAACATATTCTCCAAAGCGTTCGAACGGCTTTTAGCTGGTAACGAAAGGCTCAAATGATGACTTATTTTATTACTATTCGGAGCATATTTAAACATCAAATCGAAGTCCAAATCAGCCTTGTTATATACAGTTTTGCAAATTAGTTTCCGGCCGCAGAAAAGTCGCCGCAGTTCTAGAGACTCTAGCTTCATTCAGATTAAACGGTCATTATACGATAGCTCAGTTAATCCGGAAATGCGCTTGGTGAAACTTCGTTGTACTTTTCGGATTAAGTTAATATCTTTCAATAAAAATATATAATGAAATTACTATTTTTGTCACTGTAATTGTTGTTTTATTCAGTAAAAAGGTGTTTTGCGTCCTTACAGCCTCACCTAGCAGCCAGGAATAGGTCAACAAATTAATACAAAAACGGCCTAATTAAAGATGAATCTGGGCCCTACCGGAAAACTAATTAAAGGAGGAATTCTGCAAGTTATTAGTTGGTCCTGATTGAAGGTCTCATGGCCAGTCCACTAATTTATGTCAGGTAATCTCGTGTAACAAGGATTCGTACCTGCAATTGTCAATTATAACTTGTGCTTGTATTATGTGTCTGTCAGAACTGACAGAATTGCCTTATTATCAACAAATCAACTAATTAACAGGGCTTAACTAGTATGTCTTAACCGTGTTCACGCGGCCGTATTGAGGCCCTTGAACTACCTTAATCAGTGAATTCAATAGGTGTTAAAATCACTTAAAATATGTGTACTTAATAAGTTTATCTCAACTCTTAGCGCAAGGATTCGAACCTTTGACCTTTTGCCCTGACTATACGTGTGTGGGATGGCCGTATTGAGGCCTCCCACGATTGCGTAAACCCCTATTACATCTACATTATTAAAGGGCGGTCGTATTTGAGACCCCCTTAATTCTCCTGCTCTCGTCATCTTTGTGTCAGCGTTACATAATGACCCATTTCGGCATAATTCCGCCTTAAACAACAAGAAAACACATGTTAATTCACTTTATTACTACATTTACACAACAATTACAAGCATCTACACATTATTACAGTTTGCCTTCTTTAATTCCTGAAACAACAAAATGTACAAAATTAAATTATACATTTTAATTCTTACGTATTGGTTTTAATTCCATTCCTTAGGGAGTTATTTAACTCCTTCTCCTTTCTCTCCCTTTTACGGGTCGGCCTTTCATCTTTGACCGCCCGTCTATTTGTCTGGAGAGCGTGGAAAGCTCCGAGACCTTATGTTAACGAATGCCATTCATGCATTCATTCACGTAAGTCCTGGAATTGTGACCCCATAAGAGTCACCGCTGACCTCCCCCAATATGAGGCTGAATCAATCCAGCCTTGCACTACTCAGTACATAAACGTAGGTATAACACAATATAGACAATAACAATAATAGGTACTTAAGTGGTTAGTTTCGTAGGTAAATATTAGTAGATCTAGGTATGTTAATATTATTAGTTGAACTTAGGTACTTATGCTTCTTACGTAAGTTGTTTGTTTCATTTTATTCTTTTGGGTCCTTGATGGACCAAACAGGTGTGTCTCCTTTGCTTTCTAATAAGCAAAGGACACCTTTTGAGTCGGCCGCTGGAGGACCAAGTTTTGGAAAATATTGGAGCTTCCTTTTATTTCTAATTAATGAGCTCCAGCCGTGACCCCTAAAACTTGATACCAAAAATCCGGCCTTTGGCCGTCTATCTTTTCAAACTAGGGGTCACCTGTCCTCATTAATTTTGGGCTCCTCCAGACGCCAGACGCGCCTGTGGGCTGCCGTAGGTCACGACTCGGCAGCCCAATGAAAAAGCGTGATCATGTCAAAACAGCCAATCAGCTGTTACAAGCTGAAAGGCCAGTCCCCTACTGGGGTCTCGACTGAAAACTGAAGTTTTCAGTCAGTGCTTGGCTGGCAGTCGGGGAGAGGTTGGTCTCTCTCCCCTTAGAAACTTAGTCTTAACTTTCCCCCCATTATTGTCCGTATGTATCCGGGAGAGGTGTGTCTTGCGCCAAATATATGAGGGCCTGGACTATAGCACCTCTCCCATTCCCCCCATTTCCCCTAGGGTTTTCCATTACAGATTCTGCCAGCCAGGCACTCACGTTTCTGGCCGCCCCCATGAGCCCATATGTCTTCGGACGGCTCACGGGGTGCACTGCTTCTGACCCGAGGACCCTTATGCCTGAAAGGCAGTCCCCGGGTCCCTCCACTCATGCTATTTCCCGGGGTCTTCGGACCCCGGAAGACCATCTTTTTGCTATTTTTGGGCCTAGTGCCCTTTGCTTTTCTATGTATTTGTATTTGTGAGGGTATGGGCCTTTCTCCCCACCCTCTGGGGTATTTTTGGTAAACTTTCGTATTCTTTCTCCCTAGTGGTTTGCGAGCAGTCGAACCTCGCAAACCACACACGTCAAAAAGGCTTAAAACCGTCATTTTGTTCCCTGTTCTCTGCACTCTTCTAAAAAGCCCCTTTTTGGCCCTATTTCTGGGTAAACATTTTCAAGTTTACCCCTTTCAAATCACTGTAAAACTGTCATTTTTCGCCCTTTTTGGCCCTCTCACTTTTCACCCTAAAACCCAATTTTAAACCCTAAAATTTACATAAACGTGGGTAGTTAGTTTTAAGGGAGGACCCTTGCCTACCCACCTTGAGGAAGGGGAGTTTGGCCACTCCCCGGGAGTAGGTCTTTCAGGTTAGGAACCCTTTACTCCCCAAAGCCGGCAACCAGAGTTGCCGGCCATGTCTTTTGCCTGCGTCTCAAAAGCCACTGCTATAACCATGTTCTGTTTTAATCATTGCCGGGTTAAAATGTGAGGCTTCTTAAAAACACTCTAAAAACAGAAATCTAACCTTTTAAATGTTGGTTATCTTGTAATTATTAAGACTTTAACAGGGGAACACCGGCTTCCCCTTTAACGAAAGCCGTCCTTAGCCTTTTGTAATAATTGCTATAACAGCAATTATTGTCCGCCATTGGCTTTTACACAACAAAACAAAAGTACACACGGGTGATCACGTGGGAATGGCCGTTTCTGGGCCATTCCCGAAATATAACGCACTCTCACGCAATTGTAGTTACTAGTAGGAATTAGTTAGGTCAGTATTCTGGGAGTTAGCCCCATTTTAGCACTGTTAGGATTATAATTTGTACTGTGCTGTATAATTGCGACTCCTCACGTAAACTCCTCCAGTTGAGGTCATGAGTGAAGTCATGTATGCGTGAGGTGTGAATGTTGCGTCAATGTGTTTGAATAACTGTGTAAGTAACTGTGGATGTATGACTGAAATAGAATTCGTATAGGTACGATTGTATGCGTGTGTTTACCGTCTAAATGAGTGTGTGAAAGCGGCACGTTTGAGTTTGCATGAATGAGATTACGTCTGCTGTGGGAGTGTAACTGTATGAATGGGACTGCTCATGTAAACCCCCTCGCGTAGGTCTTGAGTGTAGTCCGTAGGGCAACAGTTAGTTAAGCTATAATATTAGGTAGTAATTAGGCATAATAATCAGAACATACATCGTAAGTAGTTAGGTTAGGTTTGGGCAAACGGTTAGTCTCGTATCAGTTAGCTTTAATAATTATAGTTCGTATTAGTAATTGTAGTCAGCATTAGTAATTGCGGTTACTATTGTAATGTTAGTTAGGACTGTTAATAACTGTTAATGTCTGTTAGTATGTGCTGTCCGGTTCTAGATTGACCCCGGAGGCCCGCGTAAGTCGCCTTATCCAAGGTGCGGGTCCTCTGCAAGAAAGGGTCAGTCTACAGTTGTTTAGCTATGATTCTAGGCCCAGGTTATGAGCGTTGGTAACCTCATTTGCATATTCGCGTTAATATGGTTTAGGAGCCAAATAGTAGGCTACCAACCTAGGTTAGGGTAATAACTGTCGTCATTAAGCTTAGTTAGGCCTGCAGTGCGTAGAATAGGCCTCAGCTAGTATCAAGTAGTCCGCAGTAAGTAGTAATTGGTTAGAACGTACTGTTCAGTGGCCAGGTTTGGGCCCTAATCATGTATTATTCGTCAATTCTAGCAATAGGTTACACATCATATACTTGGTAATATGTAGTAGTTTAGATTAGGTCAGTTAGCTGTAGTTCTAGGTCTGTAGTGAATACTGAGTAGTGCACACGTGACTTTATGCCCATGAGAGGCTCGGCCAGAACTTCATTTGCATATTTAGCCAAGTAGGTCGGAACGGCCCCAAGCTTGGCCATCTTCGTTCGTTTGCTTCCCAAAAATGTCAGTTTTCGTCTCTTTTCAACCTAAAAGCACAAAATAACACATTACACGTTACGCAATACACAATCCGGGTCTCGAACCCGCACGTGAAAGCCAATCGGTCCGGACAATAGCTGCTGGGGTTTTAATCCCCCTGTCTCTCCGCTCGAGGCGCATCAATTGCAACTGGAATCAGTCTGTCAGTCAATCTAGTTGGGAAATCTCAGTGCGGTTCATTGCCAGTGTATCCTGTGTTTATCCTGTTCTGTGGTCTAGTAGTCAGAGGATCCGGAAGTAGATCCTGTTGTATCCTGTTCTCTCAGTCTGCCCGTTGGAGTTATCTGATTAGGTACTTGTTGGATGCGTTTTGGTGCAGTCTGAGGCGTAGCGTATAGCGGAGACGACGAAAGCTGCCTGTTTCACTGTTGGGTTACTATTTCGAAACCAAAACATTCACTCTACATTTGAACCTAAAAGAAACATGTTCAGTGAAAGTGGTACAGCCTATATCCTGATTCTCACCACTGAGGCCTCTCTTTAAACCGATTGACAATCTTGTTCAGTATCTTGTATTAATACTGAGATAACCATCTGAGGAAGCCGATCCGACTTTTCCGACAATAACCGACACTCTCCCAGCCTGTAACTGTCATTATCCCTTTTCAGAGAACGGAACACGTCTCGAAATTCAGTTATTCTGGGCAGTCAATTACACGGAGACGCCAGAGCAAAGCCAACCTCGCTCCCACCCGATTCGGATTATAAAAGGTGTTAATTAGTATACCTTGTGTGTGTGGTCCCAAGTTACTGTACGGGACAGAGTCACAGTAGAGGCTAGCAAAGAGCCTAAGAGTTGAGTTGAGCTAAAGCACATAGGATACCGGTTAGTTAGCCCATATCACAACTAGAGTGGGTTTATACCTGAAGATAGTACTGTAACGACCCCGAAACCGGTTAACCAGTCCTAATCGCGAAAGAACCAGTCAAACTAACCAAAAAGGCAATTCTGGCAGACAGTATCTTGTATTACTGTTAATTGTAAAACCATAACTGCAGTGATCCATTGTCTGCTGGAATTTGGTAAAAAACTGTGTGTGTATTTTGTAATAATAAATCATTATTCCTTTCAGCTGCTTCGGCTTTCGCGTACGTTTCAGAGATCCCCAACTCTATCCGTATTGAGGTTAGAGTTGAAACTACAGTCGCCCATAGAGACTATAAATCCCAGTTCCCCTGCTTCAAACGAACTCACCCAAGCCGACCCCCTTTTTAGGTCAGCCATTGAGCCCTGGTTGTCAGCATACCACTACAGCCGGAGCATCAATCTAAGCAAAGATCACCCTTTGCGTGCCGGCCTTGACAGTGTCTTGGATCCTGATCAGATCTAGTCTAGCCTGGTCTATTCTAGCCCTAACCAACTACATACGACCCCAAGCAAGAACAAAGGTTTATTGGAAATCACGACCCACATCAAATCAGAGAAATCCAGTAACGATCTGACAGAGTCTATTACAAATACCATACGCTGATCGATGAGTCAACCACTGGTCTGACGTTTAATCAAAAAATTTTGCTGACGAGACTTAAAGTTTCTAAAAATTAAGGCTTGTGTCTGCATTGCTTTTTGTAGACCTCCTCGTGTGGAATGAATATTTCAAATTTGAACTCATCATATAGCGTAAACCTCTGATTACCGTAGTGCTTGGCAAAATTTCAGTAGCTAGTCGATACACAACGGGTTGTACGTATGTCCCAAAAACACTAACAGAAGACTTTGAAATGGCAAGCTTTATTAGCCACTTGTTTGACCATTCGTACAACCTAAATCTTCATGTAGATGTACATTGGTAATTTCATTCTGTTTACACTTGATGTATAATTTTAAATCATCTGCATAGATCAAACGTTATGAAAACTTTACACAATCAACGATGTCCTTTATATAGATCCAAAGTAAAATAGGTCCAAGTATCAATCCCCGGTTACTGTCCGGTT
Organism: Trissonchulus latispiculum; assembly: GCA_030248195.1. Lineage (NCBI taxonomy): Eukaryota > Metazoa > Nematoda > Enoplea > Enoplida > Ironidae > Trissonchulus > Trissonchulus latispiculum. The sequence goes on from JASAND010026768.1 coordinate 19,209, forward strand.
ACTAAACTGGAAATTGGTTTGCGAATCTGATGCAGGTTCTCACGGGTGCAACTCGCTCTAAATTAGACCCCTAATCTAAACCTAACCTAATCAAACATGAGGCTAGAGTTGCGTACAAATGTATTTATTTATACAACTTACGTTTTAATCCATAAAAGACAGGAAAGCACCGCTAATACAAAATATGGCTCTACTGGCCGACTGCACACTAGATCGTAACACCAACAACTGATTAATTAGACTAATTGATCGGATGGCTCATAGTCTCAGACCGACGTAACTACACAGAAGTAATGATTACTTTCAATGGTTGTTTAGAAGAGTTGTAGAATCGCAGACCGTAATTGCTAGTTTTTCACACAAGTATTGTCCTTTGGGGCACTCCTGTAGTACGTGACCATGATTAGATATAGCATCTTCAACTTGTAAGTACTAAAGACGATCGTAAGAAAACGTTTGATCCAAAGCAATTTTCCTCTAATTCCGTACGTTGACAATTTGAACAGTAGCTTACTGTGCGAAACTGTATCAAAAGCTTGAGCAAAAGTTAGGTAGCAACAATGCTTCTGACCAATCTAAAAATGACTTCATCACGTTTGTAACCGTTAATTAATTTTTCAAAATACCATGCTGAGTTTTTGTGAAAAATTTCTTCTTTTTAAAATACTCCAAGATTAAATCTCGAATGAGTGACTCCATCATTTTACAGCACACTACCATAAGACTAATTGGTCTGTAATTAATTGTTCATTTCTCTTTTGAAAATGGGAATAACTTTGCCCTTCCTCCACTGTTCGGGTAGAACTCCTGAACCAGTTTCGTTTTCTCTTTATAGCTTTAATTGTACCCTTGTGGTTCCTGCTGTTCCTGCTATGCTTTGGGTTTAGGTATTAAGTTTTTATTGCCTTCTATATGCCGAAATAGCAAATTTCGATAACTTATTTGTGAGGCATATTATTTGTGAGGCATGGGAGCTACAGGTTATTTCAATCATCTCTGTCGTAAAAACAGATAAAATATTTATTAATTGCAGTTGATTTTTCTCCGCTATCCGTAATGCTTTTTCACCAGCTCACTGCAATGGTGGCGTAAAACAATTCAAAAATAAGTGATCTTACATCCGACGGAAGTAAGCGTATAGGATCAAATTTCATGTCTGGTTTAACCATAAGAGCAAACAAAAATCGCCCGTTTTTGAAACGCTATTATTCACAAATTACAGGTAGAGGCTTGATAGATCAAATAACATTTTAAGTGAACTAATTTGTTCCGGCCAGCCGGATACTAAGACAACAGCCCATGAAATCTCAAATTTTAAAGCTCATAACCGGAAATAGAATCGGAAGAACCATATTTCTGGTTTTTTCCTAATCTGATGCTACTGTAGACCACGCTATTTGGTGATTCTTCCGTATAGACTCAGCTTGTTTGGGGGTACGATAAGCAGTGCTAACATGGCAAACCATTAAATTATACTAATACACTGATATCAGTCACATTTCATAGCAGGCACTTGTAACTTTTCGTTTAACAAAACACTTATCACTTTTGGTGTCAACACCATAACCTCCAGTGCTTGGTAATATAAAGCTCAAATCAAAGGACATCTGGGTAAATTCATTCTAAAGGTGTAAAAGTCTTGTTCAAAGGCTTAACTTCAAGGGTTAATCTAACGTGAAAAGCTCAAAGTTCAGTCCATAACAGGGCTAATAGTATATAGTTAATATAGTTATATATAGTTAATAATATAGTACATAGTATGTATATATAGCATATAATATGCATATATACATAATATAGTTGCTTACGCTGAGTTATGCTCACAAATTGGTAAACAGCTACTGAGGAACTAACGCCAGCATCAGTGCGCTTTTAAAATAGTCATCCTGGCATTTACAACCTGCTCGTCACATATTAACGTTTTAAAACCTAGTTCCCTGTCTGCTCCGCTTAAAGGCCCAAATTGCATTTTTCATGTTCCATCTGAGCATTTTTGTTCTTGTTTTGGCACTATCAAGCTAAAACTTCCATTCCGTGCAGGAACTTTGCGCATTAGCTGGAAAATAGAGCGCATTAGACAATTTAGTTTCCAGCTTCAGTTTATGTTTATTTATTCAGTTTATTTACAATATGCAGTGCTAACCTGGCAAACCGTAAAATTATACAAATACACTGATATTAGTCGCATTTCATAGCAGGCATTTGTAACTTTTCGTTTAACAAAATACTTATCCCTTTTGGTGCCAGCACCATAACCCCCAGTGCATGGTAATATAAGGTTCTAATCAAAGGATATCTGGGTAAATATATCCTAAAGGTGTAAAAGTTTTGTTCGAAGGCTTAACTTCAAGGGTTAATCTAACGTGAAAAGCTCAAAGTTCAGTCCATAACAGGGCTAATCTTATTAGGCTTTACGCTGTTTTACATTGGCCTGGAATTGTAGTCGTAGATACATTAAAGCGATTATGCCACAGTCAGCGGTATATTTTTCAATTACTTGAAATTTGTCATCTGCGCTGTTTATTTGTAAGATAATGAGATCCGGAGGGTTTCTTACTTATGCATAACACTTCCCCTATAGTCTGTTTCTGCTATGCTCAGCGCAGCAAGTCTCTTATGTTTGCTCTGCAATCTTGGATCCACGCAATAACTTGCAAAACATAGGATTTTGCATGAAAGCGTGCTTTAAGACGGCAAAGTATGATTTATATCACGACGACTTCAGAATGCTATGACTCCCAAATTAGTCAAAGTCAGAAAGATCGGCGATAAAAATTTATTAAAGTCGTATTTATTTAGTTTGTATAAATTAAATACATAAATTAAATTATAGTACAAGTTAAAAATAAAAAAGTTTAATACCAAAATTTTTTTGATCTTGATCTTAGATTGTAATGGTCGCACCTGATTTATTATGGTTCCGTTGATATAAAGGACGTTGTAGCTTTAGACTGGCGATTTAGCATTTTGAAACTGTTTTCGTAATTTGGTTGGCGGAATTTAGTTAAAACTCGCTGTACTTATTTATTCTATCAGTTTTGTTATATTTTTAGTAGAAGAACAAAGAAGACAATACTATGGAGTCCCAGCTGAAAAAGCCAGGACTGAAAAGTCTGAAAACAAATCCGAATCAAAATATGAAATTTTGGTTTCTGAATTTTATTTTATGAAATTACGGATAAAATTTTTATTTAGTGGCCGAGGTGCACTGCACAGTTTTATCCCAGTGTTCTTATTTATCTAATTATTTTCTTAATCGATTTTCTGCGTTTCTGTTTTGTTAGTGTCCATTTTAGTCAACATTTTCATGTCTACTGTTATATGAATTGCTGCCTTTGTTCTAATCTGTAATTAAAATTCATTTTTCTAGATACAAAAATTTCTTTCCGTGTCAAAATTAGGATAAGCGAAATTCCTTTTTTATTCTGTGCTGCTAGCGCGGAATTTGTGACACCAATTTTTATTGTATATATTAAGAGTCGCCTTATATAGATTAATTAAATTAATTAGATTATGGTGCAGATTATGTAATTACTAAGTATTACGAGCACAACTACATAACATAGTTGCTTACGCTGAGTTATGCTCAAAAATTGGTAAACTGTTACTGAAAAACTGCCGCCAGCATCAGTCCGGGCAGTTTCCACGAACATGGGTTTTTCAACGAAGCTGGTCCATATTAGTGCGCTTTTAACCTAGTCATCCTGGCATTTACAACCTGCCCGTCACATATTAACGTTTTAAAACCTAGTCCCCTATCCGCTTAAAAGCCCAAATTGCATTTTTCATGTTCCATCGGAGCATTTTTATTCTTGTTTTGGCACTGTCCAGCTAAAACTTCCATTCCCTGCAGGAACTTTGCGCATTCGCTGGAAAATAGAGCGCATTAGACAGTTGTTAAAGCGCACAACTGTGTGCTTTAGTTTCCAGCTAATTCGAATAAGGCCTGAGTTAAAGCGCACTAGCTGGACTGCTGTTATGTAAGCTTCTTATATGCTTGACCACTCGGCATATAAATTCATATAACTGCAAGGCTAGCTGCATATAAATTCATATAACTTTCAAGGCTTGCTGCTTATAAATTCATATAACTTTCAAGGCTAGCTGCATATATAGTGGCACAGCTAGCTGGGCTAGCATATAGTATATAACTGACCTTATACAACTCACTCTCTCTTTTCCTATGTTAATTGCGTGCGTATATATAGCTGAGCGCACGCTACAGAGAGCTTTGTTGCTCTTCTGTATCGTGCACCGTGCGGATAGTTACTTATCCGCACGGTGCACGCTGGGAAGACTGGACCTAAACTAATTTGCTGCGCCATGCAAAGAAATGCATAGCGCAGCAGTGTGTGCAGCTGAGCTCCAACCTAGACAGCTCAGCTGCACACCAAAAAAAGGCCTCCCAGCCTCGGCAATTAGCTGCCAGATAATCTTTAAAATTGCTTGAATTTATGCTCTCAGCTGCAGCATCAGAGAATCAAGTTTCATTAGTTTAGTGGCAAGCTTCATTTGTAGCTTGTTTCGTTGTATAAGTACTTTACAACACGACATCGCTTGCATTCAGAGAGCAATGCAGCGTCGCACGGGAAGCCCTCGTGCGTGGCACTCGTGCGCTTCGCGCACTCGTGCCACACACTCGGAGCTTCTCGCACGGCGTGCGTATAAATCTCTGAATGCACGCAGAGCCGTGCTATAAAGTATACTTAATTTTTGCATATAGCAGTACTCATATATGTAGGTGGTATCCCTCACAGAGCTGTACCTGTGTTTACATTAAACAGATACATGCATATGCATTGGTTTTTAGTGAGGAGACACTTGTGAAGTAACCGCTGTGCCGGCCGCCGACCACACAGCTGACTGCAGAACAAAAGGTTTTAATGGAAAACCGGAAAACATACTGATATATTGAAA
>JASAND010026769.1:0-39784 GCA_030248195.1 Trissonchulus latispiculum
CAAGAATCGGGTGGTGGTCGGCGAAGAATGGAGTATCGCTTACTTCCCAGTCACAGGATGTTGCTATTGATGAGTGGACAACTGTCAGATCTGGGGCGGAGCCATTTCCAGAGGCAGGATTCGTCCTGGTTCTCTGGCCATCGTTTAGGGCTATTAGACCGCAGTTATCTAACCAATCTTCTATCTTCTCTCCAAGTTCGTCTGACCTGATGGCGTTCGAGTCCCATAGGGGACTGTGACCGTTGAAGTCCCCAACAGTTATACAACCTTTCCCAGAAGGCAGAAAAGAGGGGTCGAAGCATTGGGTTCTTCTGTCCGCCGCAGCTGCGGTGATTGGAGGGACATAGACAGATGTCACTGTCAGTTCTCTGGCTCCGTAGAGCCTTACGCTAACAGCGTCTGTGGTGGTGTCCCGGGTGGCCACGACAGGTTTGGATAGGCGTAGATGGCTGATTCCGTTCCGTACTAGGATGGCGGTTCCGCCGCCTTTGATTGCTCCAGCTCCGCGTGCAGTGGAGCGGTCAGCTCTGTAGCAGGTGAATCCTTTAAGAGTAAATTCCTTGCCTGGCTGTAGATTTGTTTCCTGAATCGCTATCACATCAATTTTATTCACCGCTGCCATCCGTTCAATTTCGCTCTTCTTCGATTGACTTAGCCCGTTCGTGTTCCACTGCAGTATATCATGGGGTAGCTCGGAGAGCTCCCCGCCAACCTGAAGCTAAAGCAGGTTCAAAATGCGGCCTTTGAAAACGTTAATTAAGCAAAACTAATTAACGGTGAGAGTTGAGAGCTAAAATTTGCATTTCTGAAATCTCGGCCAAGAGCTTTCGAATGATACCAAACTTGCCCGGAAAAAATGAACTTTGAAAATTTTCACTTTTCAGACCTACTTTCTAAGTGGGGGTTTTTTCTCTGTTGTGTTCGTCCTTTACGCTTTTGTACAATTTTGTGTCCAACGGATTTTTCACATGGCTTATGGTGGTAACCTTTACCTATTATTATCTTGTTAGCATAACCATGAACCTGTTCACTATTGATTATTTTGCCCAATTTGGCTCCTGGCGATTTTTACAGACTGTCAAACATGGGGTTTGGAAGCGTTTGGACTTAGAAATTTTCAAGGCCCCAACACAGAAATTGTCAAAGTCGCTCCAAAACAGCGTTTTTCGGCCATTTGGTGGTGCGCAGTGTAGTGGTAAATCGGGGTCGCTGGAAACGATGAGCATATCGCCGAAACCGACGGATGTGACCCTCAGGCCGCATGGCGCCCGTGGTTCCTCGCCCAGGGTCAAAGTGGGGAAAAGTCGCTAAAGCGGCTGTTTTCGGCCTTCTGGAGCAGAGCCATATGTAGTAAATCGGGGTCGCTGAACACGATGCGTGCTGTTGCTTCTCCGTGTGGTGCCGCTGCTGCTACGCTGCGTGCGGTAGCCGCGGCGACGCTGCAGGTGCAGCACCGAACAGCACGCCCTGTAACTTGAATTAAATGGACAAGTTGAAACTGCCTGAAAGCCGTCTGTATAGTAAATCGGGCTGCTGAACGGACGATGAGAGTATCCTCGTCGCTGTGCGGTGCTGTTGTCAAAGTTGTTGCGCCGTTGCAGGTGCAGACGACAGCACGCCCTGTAACTGAAATGGACAAGTTGAACTGCCTGAAAGCTTCGCCCCTGCATAGTAAATCGGGGGTCGCTGAACATGATGAGAGTATCCTCGTCGCTGTGCGGCGCTGCTATCGTGCTGCGCTGCGGCGCTGCAGCCGCAGCACGCTCAGTAACTTGAAATAGACAACTAAAAACTGCCAGAAAGCTTGCCCTTATATAGTAAACGGGGTACCGCTGAACACTATGAGAGTATCCTCGTCGCTGTGCGGCGCTGCTATCGTGCTGGCTGCAGGTGCAGCACCGCTGCAGCACGCCCTGTAACTTGAAATGGACAAGTTGAAACTGCCTGAAAGCTTGCCCTTATATAGTAAATCGGAGTCGCTGAACACGATGAGAGTATCCTCGTCGCTGTGCGGGGCTGCTATCGTGCTGCGCGGCGGGGCTGCAGCCGCAGCACGCTCTGTAACTTGAAATAGACAAGTTGAAACTGCCTGAAAGCTTGCCCTTCTATAGTAAATCGGGGTCGCTGAACACTATGAGAGTATCCTCGTCTCTGTGCGGCGCTGCTATCGTGCTGCGCTGCAGGTGCAGCACCGCAGCAAGCCCTGTAACTTGAAATAGACAAGTTGAAACTGCCCGAAAGCTTGCCCTTATATAGTAAATCGGGAGCCGCTGAACACGATGAGAGTATCCTCGTCGCTGTGCGGCGCTGCTATCGTGTTGCGCGCTGCGCTGCGGGCGCAGCACCGTACAGCACGCTCTGTAACTTGAAATAGACAAGTTGAAACTGCCTGAAAGCTTGCCCTTATATAGTAAGTCGGGGTCGCTGAACACGATGAGCATATTGTCGACGCTGTGCGGTGCTGCTATCGTGCTGCGCTGCGGCGCTGCAGCCGCAGCACGCTCTGTAACTTGAAATAGACAAGTTGAAACTGCCTGAAAGCTTGCCCTTATATAGTAAATCGACTACGCTCGTTTCAATGGGCATATTGCCGAAACCGATGGAAGTGACCAGTGGTCACTACGGCCTAGGGGACCTATTGACCAGTGGTCAAACGGCCTAAAACAGCGTTTTTTGGCGTTTTGGTCGGGGGCATTTATAGAAAATCGACTATGCTCGTTTCAATGGGCATATTGCCGAAACCGATGGAAGTGACCACTGGTCACTACGGCCTAGGGGACCTATTGATCACTGGTCAAACGGCCTAAAACAGCGTTTTTTGGCGTTTTGGTCGGGGGCATTTATAATAAATCGACTACGCTCGTTTCAATGGGCATATCGCCGAAACCGACGGATGTGACCCTCGGGCTGCATGGCGCCCGTGGTTCCCCGGCCAGGGTCAACGTTGGGAAAAGTCCCCAAAAACAGCGGTGGGTGGGTCCTGTGTGGGTCAAAATGAGAGCGAATATGCTGCCACGTACTCAACAACAATACCAAAAATGGAAGAAGACAAGTAGGAAAAATGCTCCTTGCAGTCGCATGTAAAATGCAATATGAGCTAAGGGCAGCATTTAAATACGTAAAAGACAAGATTTAAAATGCTTAATATGAGTCAGCATTTAAATGTGTAAAAGACAAGATTTAAATGCTTAATATGAGCAGCTCGCTTTCTCGGGCTCATATTGACGCCTTCAAGCTTGTAAGTAAACCTCAAGGTACTCAGTGAGGGTCAAGAAATGTCGACTACAATGTATATATATACATCCCTGACCTAAACGCCTCTATTAGTCGCTACAAAGACAACTGCAGGAACTGTCAGATCCTTATTCAGCACACTACACAGCAATAATGATAATGATCGTAATGACGTTATAGCTCTAGCCCCGCATATTATAGCGCTTGTTATATTACGTCATATATATATATATTTATAGTTTAGCTTACATACTAGTGCGATTTCAGCTGGCAGCTTGTTATAACTGACTTCTGAAAGAGATGAGCTGGACTGTAAGTACAGAAATAAGCTGACATATAATTCGTTTTCGAAATAAAAGCGTTTGTTTTAATTAAATTACTTAGAGTTATCTTGTGGTTAGACAACTTGACAAATAAATAGGAATTTGACGCATGTCACATTGGCGAAAATAACGGGCCTTGAAGGAGTTATTTATTTAAGTGTATGTGTGTCTGTAAATGTGGCGTCAATATGAGCCCGAGAAAGCGAGCTGCTCATATTAAGCATTTAAATCTTGTCTTTTACACATTTAAATGCTGGCTCATATTAAGCATTTTAAATCTTGTCTTTTACGTATTTAAATGCTGCCCTTAGCTCATATTGCATTTTACATGCGACTGCAAGGAGCATTTTTCCTACTTGTATATATATATATAGATATATATCATAGGGGTCGCGGCAGCGACCCCTATAATATGTGTGAAAAGTGGCTGGAGACAGTGTAAAATAAGCTGCGCAGAAGCTGCGCAAAATCCTGCGCAGATTTCATGCGCAAATTGTAGAGCACATCGAGTTTAGTATGTCTGTGAAGTTTCAGCCCCGTATCACTTACCGTTAAAAAGTTGCGCCCCGGACCGGTTATGGCGGCGATGTTTTTTTTCCGGTTTCTCCTATTTGATGGTTGTATTGTACACAATGTTCGCCGCTTTCACGTGATCTGCAGCGGTGGGCCAACCTAAAGGGCTATGGGGTCTAGTAGTACCCTCTAAAGAATTTAAGAATCACAACTTTTTTTGCGCCGCAGCTGCGCCACAGCGCCGCAGTGGCGCCGCAAAGTCGGCTCATAGCGAAAAGTGACCATTTTTGTGGTCGTCGCTCAGGTCGAACATTACGAGCTGGAGCTGATTTCTTTTTATATTCAGAAATTACATATATTGAACTAACTAACGGTCTAGGTTGCGTTTCTCTATCGCTTCCCTAGCGACCACAGTGGCCCGTCAAAGATGGCGAAAATTCGAAAAATGAAAAATCGAAATTTCTCGCTATCTATTTAACTTTGAACGCTCAAATCTTCCATACAATGGTTTTCTGGCACGGAGAATCGATTCCCGCAGTCAGTTTTACCGTCAGACCCACCCATCTTGCTGGGCTGGTTCCACTTTGCCGTCGGGAGGGTGAAGTCGGAAACCGCTTCCTGGAGGTCCATAGTAGGCTTTACCTGGCCTCTCAAAACTTTGTCTATAGGGGTTTTCTGGTGTGCCCAGCTCATTCCCGGTATCCGTTTTGCCGTCCGGCGTACCTATTTTGCTGGGCTGGTTCCACTTTGCCGTTTGAAGGGTCAGTCGGGTGGGGGGTCAAGTGGTCGAAAATAAAATTTTTCAAAAGTGGTCAAATTTGGTACCAAATGAAAGCCCTAAGCGAGCTGAGCAACTTTTGTCATAGAACTGCATGCTCAAAGTGGCTGTAGAGTGCTGTGTGGGGTGGGGTGGGGACTTAGGCGATTTTCGGTCAAAAATGAAAGTTTTCAAAAGTGGTCAAATTTGGTACCAAATGAAAGCCCTAAGCGAACTGAGCAACTTTTGTCATAGAACCGCATGCTCAAAGTGGCTGTAGAGTGCTGTGGTGGGGTGGGGTGGGGACTTAGGCGATTTTCGGTCAAAAATGAAAGTTTTCAAAAGTGGTCAAATTTGGTACCAAATGAAAGCCCTAAGCGAGCTGAGCAACTTTTATCATAGAACCGCATGCTCAAAGTGGCTGTAGAGTGCTGTGGTGGGGTGGGGTGGGGACTTAGGCGATTTTCGGTCAAAAATGAAAGTTTTCAAAAGTGGTCAAATTTGGTAACTTTTGCGGTGTCGGATTTATGCCTTTCTCAACCGGAATATAAAGGATAGACATAGGCCCAACACACATATTATCCCCTTTTGTGCGGAGCATTTTTGTTACTTGTACATATATATATACGTATATATATATATATATATATATATATATATATATATATATATATATATATATATATATATATTTTAGCACAAATTTGTCAATTTTCAAGCCCTATTTTCGCATACGAAAGAAAACTATATATTGACAGAAGCTTGTGAGTATGTTTAATGTACTGTATGTACATCGAAAAAGTAGCATTTTTTGGCAAAAACTTGGGTACAGTTTAGGGGGGGTCCCCTCCCCCAACTGTGGGCTTTTGGTGGGGTCCCCAGAGCCAAATTTGGACCTCCTACCCCCCCCCCAACCCAAACAGGTGGTACACCTATGTAGAAAACCTTTTTGACCCCTAAAGTACAGGGTATTTTTTAGGGATTTTTTTCCGGGGGGGGGGGCTTCCGGGGGGGGCCCCTCCGGGCCCGGGGGGGGGAAGAAATTTTCGGGGGGGGGGAAAGTTTTTTTTGCAAAAATGAGCCGAAAATGGTATTTTTTGGCGTATTTGGCGTAGCAAAAATCCCGGGAGGGGGCGATTTCGGGGGGGGGGGGAAGGCATTTTCGGGGGGGGACGGTCAATTTCGGGGGGGGGGGCCCGCCCCCCCCCTGTAAAAAATACCCTAAAGTCAATGATTACCGCCAAAAGTTGGGGGAGGCTAGAGTGTATGTCAAAATTCTGGGAGGTTGGGTAAAGTTGGTCAAAAATTATCATAAAGTGGAAGTAAGTGAATTATCGCAATTTTTCGCTGATTTTTTATAAATTTTCTAACTTTTGGCTAAAAACTTGCAAGAACTTGCAAGTATTTAGGTAGGGGATTGGAAAGTTTTATGGAGGGGGTCGGCCGAAGGCGGATTTGGGGGAGGGGTAGAAAATTTTTTTAGGGGGAGGGTCTGCGACATGTTTGGGGGGGTCTAAAAAGGGGGGGCCCAAAATTGCGCGGAGGGGGGCCCCAACACCAAATCCCCGTTACACCTGACCTATGAAAGGGAAGGCGGGGAAACCTTTTTGACCCCTAAAGTAAATGATTACCGCCAAAAGTTGGGGGAGGCTAGAGTGTATGTCAAAATTCTGGGGGGTTGGGTAAAGTTGGTCAAAAATTATCATAAAGTGGAAGTAAGTGAATTATATATCGCAATTTTTCGCTGATTTTTTATAAATTTTCTAACTTTTGGCTAAAAACTTGCAAGAATTTAGGTAGGGGGTTGGAAATTTTTAGGGAGGGGGTCGACCGAAGGTGGATTTGGGGGGTCGGGGAGGAGTAGAAAAATTTTTTTGGGGGAGGGTCTGCGACATGTTTGGGGGGTCTAAGAAGGGGGGCCCCAAAATTGCGCGGAGGGGGGCCCCAACACCAAATCCCCGTTACACCTATGAAAGGGAAGGGGGACCCCGCCTCCAAAATTTCGGGGGAGGCCCCCCACAACCCATAAGTGTATATACGTGTAAGCATAGGTGTACCTGGGGGAGGGGGTGGAGGGCATAATGTGTGTTATTGGGGGGTGGTGGGAGGGGGGAGCCCCCCACCAAAATGACAAATTTTGACGACCCTCCACCAAAATGACAAATTTTGACGCCCCCCCCCCAGATTTTCAGATTTTTGCTACCCCCCCCCCGCCCAGTAGCGGCGCCAGGATTTTTTGAAGGGGGGGGCCCGACCCAAAACTCCGGCGACCTTTTTTTTGGAAATCCAAAAATTTTGCCAAATTTTGCCAATTTTTACCTTAATTTCCCAAAAAATTCTCAAATTTTAGCAACAATTTGCCGATTTTTTAAAAAAATTTCTTAAAAACACTCAAATTATGCATATAAACAGCTGAAAAAATTTTCAAGGGGGGGCCCGACACCCCAAAGCAGATGTGTTAGGGGGGGGGTGGGGGGGGGGGGCCCCCCCCCACCAAAATGACAAATTTTGGCGACCCCTCCCCTCCCCCCAGATTTTCAGATTTTTGGTACCCCCCCCCCCCCCCAGATTTTTGGTACCCCCCCCCCCAGATTTTTGGCCAAAAAGTGGTCAAAAATGGCATAAAATCGAAAATTTAGGGGGGGGGTCCCCCACCCTCCGTCGGAACCCCCCCCCCCCAGATTTTTTGCCCAGCCACACCTATGCCCCAACGGGAGGGGCCCAAATCGCAAAGGGGGGGGCCGGGCCTCCCGGCCCCCCCCTGGTGCCGCCACTGCCCCCCCCCAGCATAGGTGTGTTAGGGGGGGGGGGGGGGGGGGGGTGGTGGGGGACCCCCCTCCCGGCCCCCCCCCTGGTGCCGCCACTGCCCCCCCCCAGCATAGGTGTGTTAGGGGGGGGGGGGGTGGTGGGGGACCCCTACCCCCAAATGGAGGGGTCTCCAGACGCCAACCCCCCCTAAAAATTTTTTCCGCCCCCTCTCCCCAAATCGATTTTTTCAGACCCCTCCCCCCTAAACATTTTCAAACCCCTACCTAAATTTTTGAACATTTTTAGCTAAAAATTCGAAACGAAATTTTTCCAAAAAATTCCAAAAAATTAGCGAAAAATTGCTAGAATTCGCTTAATTAAGCAAAAAATCGCTAAAAATAGCTGTAAATTGAAAAAATTTTTCAATTTTTTAACGAAAAACAGAATTTTTTCGAAATTTTTTGCCGACCCCCCCTAGAAAATTTTTCTTACTCCTCCCCCCCAAATCGACTTTTCGCGACCCCCCCTACTCCTTTTTTCGCCAAACCCCCTGCCTACTTTTTTCTGAACCCCCACCCCCACTTAATTTTTTAAAAAGTCCAAATTTTTGGCTTAACGTGTTTATTATCGCGAGAAATACACATTTATAACGGTTTTATGGACTTCTAGACTCAATATTGACATTATTCTGGACTCAGAAACATGTTGGCAATCAAGTTTTCGAGTTTAAAGACACTGTCTAAAGTTAAAATGACTTAATGATTTCATGTTTTTCGGTATTAGCAATGGCTGAAAATGCGATTTTTGGCATAAAAATAGAAAAAATTTTTTGGGGGAGGTTTGGGGGGGGGTCGTGGGGGGGGGGTTGGGGGGGGTCTAAAAAGGGGGCCCCCCCCAAATTTCCGGGGGAGGGGCCCCCCCAACCCAAATCCCCGTTACACCTATGCCTATGCCCCCCAGATTTTTGGCCAAAAAGTGGTCAAAAATGGCATAAAATCGAAAATTTAAGGGGGGTCCCCCCACCCCCCGTCCCGTCGGAACCCCCCCCCCCAAGATTTTTTGCCCAGCCACTCCTATGGTGGAGGGGGGGGGGAACCCCTCCCTCCAAATGGAAAAGTGCCGACCCCACCCTCGAAATTTTGGAGGCAGACCCCACCCCCAAATTGCCAAATCCCAGACCCCACCCACCCAAATTTGCCAGACCCCACCCTCAAAATTTTGAAAATTTTGCCTCAAAATGAGTAAAAATTCGAATTTTTTTGGAAAAGTTTTTCGAACAAATGAGCAAAAATGAAGAAATATTGTTGATTTTTATTTGGAAATAATGCTTTTTTAGCAAATTTACGAATTTTTTCTAAATTTTTGACCAGAAAATTTTTTACCCCCCCCCCCTATTATAATTTTTCCGTACCCCACCCAACCTCAAAACGGCTGACCCCACCCACCCAAATTTCGGCTACCCCCTCAACCAACGTTTTCTCAAGGTACACCTATGCGTGTAAGGTGGGGGGGGCGGGATTCCAACCCCAAGCCCTTTACCAAACCCTCCCTCAAATCTTTTTGGGGGGGACGTCACGGGGGGGGGGGGGAGTCACGCCGAAGGCGCGAAAAATGACCAAAAATTGGGGATTTTTAGGGTAAATCTTGAAAAATTTTTCAAATTTCCAAATTATTGGCTTAAGCTGTCTATAATTATGAGAACTACACGGTTTTAACTGCATTATGGATCTTATAACTATTGACCATATTTTGGACTTGGAAACATGTTGGCAATCAAGTTTTTTGAGTTTAAAACCACTGTCTAATGTTAAATTTACTTTATGGTTAGATGTTTTTTATCATTAGAAACGGCTGAAAATGCGATTTTTGGCATAAAAAATGAAAAATTGTTTGGGGGCGGGTTGGGGGGGGGGTCCCCAGAGGGGGCCCCACCAGCAAAGTTTGGGGGGGGGGGGAGCCTCCCCCACCCCAAATCTCCGTCACACTACACCTATGCCCCAACCCAAGTCCCCGTTTCGTTACACCTATGATTGTAAGGTGTGGTGTGGCTGGGGAAAAAGTGGGGTATGGGGTTTGAAAAAAGTAGGGAGTCTGGCGAAAAAGGAGGACGTAGGAAAAGGTCAATTTCGGGGGAGGTAAGAAAAAATTTTCGAGGGGGGGGGGCTCGGCGAAAAATTGATCAAAAACTAAAAATTCTCAATTTTTAACTTTTTTAGCGATTTTTAGGGTAATATACTAGAATATTAGCAATTTTTCGTACTTTTAAAAAAATTTCTAATTTTTGTATAAAAATTTTCAAAAATTTAGGTTACGAGTTAGTAAGTTTGCAGTTGTTCATTAGGGGGAAGGACACCTATGCTTCCTATGCTTCCTCGTGCTTTTCTGAAACTACTAGAAACTAGAACTCTTATGCGATCGCCCGCCAAAATCAAGCGCCATTTCTATTGCTATGCGTAAACAACAAGCTATCCAATCTTCCGTCAGCCATTCCAAAGCATGAAAAACCTACATTGTTATCACAAAATAAAACAAATTTAGCAAACTCCTATAACTTTGGTTACCGTTAGACTATGCTAATGTTAATCGTTGAAATTGAACATAAATAAAGTATTTCAACTTCCGTTTTATTCTGTATAACTTCTTGTGAGCATGGATTTATCAGTTTAGGAGCAATTTAACTCATGTACTTGTTTTTTCTAGTTTTGTGCAAGTAGGAGAAGAAAAAACAAGAAGAAGAAGAAGACGAAAAGAAGAAGTAATAGTGTTCTGCTTCAATGCTTAGTGCAAACTTGAGTCACTATGCTTGGTCACACAGCTGGCTCCGAGACCAGAAATGGGAACTGGGTCGTTTGGTGTTTTTGAGTCGCCTGCCGCCTGCTCGGTATTTTTGCTTGGGATACAAGTTTTGTGAGCCCTTTGAGGTCTGGGTCAGGTATCTTATGGGTTGCTTTGAGTATGGACTAGATTTTCTAGCGTGTGATTTTGAGTGTCAGTCACATGTCAATATAGTCTTGGCTGGGGGCCTTGGGTGATTTTTTTTAATCCCGAGTAAATCACGCCTTGTTAGTACTACGTATCTTTTATTACATAGACGTAATTTGCCCCGCGGCCGCCCAACCCCGATGCCGCGTCCACAAACAACAGGTATTACATCTGCCACGGCGATGCTGATGCATGTAAGCGGCTACGTCGTGACAGGATTAGTACACAAATATATATATAAACTCATACAAAAGCATGAGCGTATATATGCACACAGTGACGCATGGTTGGCAGCATGGGTTTGTACGCTATTAGATATTTAAATAAAATGCGACTGAGAAAAACAAAATTAAAGTTATTTAGTTTATTAAAGTACATACATCTCTAAACGAAATACAAATACGAATACGAAATACGAAACGAAACGAAATCGTGAAACGAAATAAAATATGGCATGCAAAGGACTACTGAAGGTTAAAACTTTGAGTTATTATTCTTTAGTAAGATCTCGCAAAATAATGAAAACGGACCAGAAAGTCGGTCAGTAGCCCGACTAACCGGACTAAAGCAGACCTAGAGAAGCCGTCTAAGTAATATTCTTGGTAATATATAATTGGTTTTACACTAGATAGTGCTGGAACAGCTTCCATAAGAAATGGTAGAACTTGTAAGATGTTTATAAGGAACCGGTTGATTGATACAACTGTATGAACTAAATCCTTCAAATTACTGATGATATACAACTATCTTCAGCAAACGGAATATAAAAAAGGTAAAGGTAACCCTCAGAGAATTCTTCTGCTCTTGTCCGGGTCTAGGGTGCCGGTGCTCATCCCCGGATACAACACAGCCCTTGAGTCAGGAGTGCCACCTCAAATGATGACTACAACCGTGGAGGGGGTGCCAGCTCCTCAAGGCAGATGCCCAGTGCCCTACCTACACGGTCTCCTGTTACCTTGTGGCAGCGGGGATTCGAACCTCGGACTATCGAATCCAAAGTCGAGCACCTTACCACTCGGCCGTCACGGCACACGGCAAACGGAATCAATATATAGTCGTATGTATAAATCTTACACTGGCTTGCACCAATGAAGAATAACTGAAGAATAGCCTAACCTTGAGGTTAACTCAGGGTTAAGTCGTTATTCTCCAGCTATTTCGTTGCACCAATCAGGGTTAACTTATTCTCCAGTTAACCTCGAGTATAACTTAGTCAGCAACTGGCAGAAATTTAACCCCGAGTCTGATAAGGGTTAACTGAAGAATAAGGGGTAAACATCGGTTCTAACGCCTAAAAGTCAGGTTACTTTAAATAAATCCTGCTGAATGAAAGTAAACATAGTCAAAATTAATTATTTTGCGGTATTTCAAAGGATAATAAAAGAATTGAAAATCCCGCGAAAGTATTTGAGTTATGGATCATGCAATTATACTGAAATATCATTGTTCGGAGGTAGTTGGTTTCTTCAATGAACATTAATATCCAGCAAAGAATAGACATTTGGACAACAGTGCCTAATTTTTTAATACTTGCTGGTAAGCTCAGGGTTATCATTATTCTTCAACTATTCTGTTGGAGGTTAATTTTATCCCTGAGCCTAATCTTCAGTTATGCTCAAGGTTAACTCTATTCCCCAACTGTTCTGATTGGCTGGCAACAAGGCAGTGCTTTTTCCTATTGGGCAGTTTCAAAATAAACTGTTAACATCAAGAATAGCGTTATTCCTGAGCTCAAGCTCAGGGTTAGTTATTCTCCAACTTAGTTGGAGTATTGCAACGGAATCAAATTTATGCCTGAGCTTGAGCTCAGGTGGAGAATAGTTAACTCAGGAATAGCTTAGTTCGGAGTTAAGTTATTCCGATTTGGTGCAAGCGGCCGTTAAACGTATTTCATACAGTATTTAGACAAAATTCGTTGGGGCGATTCACTTCATATATAATTAAATCCGAACTTGCTTTTTAAATTTCCTTCATGCATTCCTAACATTCCAGACAAACATCTTCACAGACAACAAAACTTCAAAACAGCATCAACTCTCTTCCTCAGCTAAGGGTGATTGGCTGGGATGAGATGAACGGTTCCCTCCGCCAGAATTGGACCTGATTTTTGTGGATATGTAATTGTTCATTTTCACCTGGATTTCCTCTTCCATCTCCTTGTCCTGTCCTGAATTTTAACATCTCAGTTGAATCTGGTAACCACGAAGTAGCCACAAGTTTCACGTATGAAAGTCTCCCTTAGCCCACAGAAGTCTCCAGCCTTTAAAATCTGTTTGAACTAGCAATGTTTCTGAAGTCCGTAAATTGTTGAAAAGGCTAGACACCTGTTCAAACTGTCCAGAGCTTTCGGTGACTAACTGTTGTCACTTTTAGGGCAGTAAATTTCACAAATGGACTGTGCATACGAAAACAAATTAAAAATTAATTTTCCTGGACCAAATTTTCTCGCTACTGTTGCCCCATTTGCCTTATTAGTTTAAGTCGCTCTGAGGAGTGAAAATGTTACTGTCTCTGGTTTGTGTTGGGCTGTTCGTTTCTAGTTTAAGTTGTGCTCCTCAAATAACGACTTCACAAACTGCCCAAGACGATTATGCACAGGTTAGCTTTTCACTTATACTTTCTCCAAGAGTATATATGTAATAGATAAGAGTGTGACACTTTTACACTAGCATGAACAAATCATGCTAGGTATGCTTGGTGCGTTTACTCGGGACCCCCTCCCCCCGGAACTTCCGGGGGGGGGGTCCCACTTTGCACAATCTATCTATCTCCTTATAGTCACAACTGCATGCAGTCTGACATTGACAGTGTTGCTACTTGGAGTAGTCTTAATAAACTCAAAGTTGCTTTTGATAAGTGTAATGTAATGCATTTAGGTTGGAACAATGATGAGTTCACTTACTGGTTTGGTACTAATGTTATAAATAAGGTAACGGAAACAAAAGACTTAGGAGTTCTTGTTTCGAATGATTTAAAATTCGCTAAACATATAGCAAATATTGCTAAAACAGGTTTCATTTTAAATAAATAAATAAATAAATAAAACACATTTTAAATCTTTGCCATGTTAGATGTTATATATTTTTATTTATTTTTTGTTCTATGTGGTTTCATTTTACCCTAATGGGTCTATTACCTACCCTTAAATGGGTCTATCACACCCTTAAATGGGTCTACCTACCCTTAAATGGGTCTATCCACCCTTTAATGGGTCTATTACCTGTTTCATAAATTGTTTTATATTTTAATTTTTAATGGATTGATGAAAAAGTACGTATATATATACGTATATACAAAAAGCTGGTTTCATACTATTCGAAGAAATTAAAATTAAGTAGAAATTCATTGTTGTATAATTGAGATCTAGATGTTTTTCTGTGTTTAACATCACGTCTGAGGCGACCAGCGGCGAAACCAATTTTCAATGCCAATTCTATATTTTTTCTAAATTATTTTTAAAAAACTGTATTCCACGCTGAACCACTGATGAGCCGCACAGTGTGTGGATATGGTCTGGTTACGGTCGCATGCACTACTAACTTAGTCTATTGTCTTCATCACTTATGTATATGCCTGTTTATACCCTATGTAAATATTTAGCATTATTTTTTGTTATGCATTTTGTGTGCATTCGACTATTATTTCATTTTTGTTTACGTGGTAGTAGTTTTGAATTTTATTCTCATTTTGCTTTCACTTGTTATTGCTTGGTTTTTTGGATCCTAAGTTTATTTTACTAACAATCAGATTTCTGCACGCATATATTATGTTTTGAGTTGTTGTTGAAGTTAGCAGTGGGAGTCTGCGGACTCACCTTCTGCAACTTTTTCTTTTCTTTTTCTATTAACATCCAGGGGTTCGAACGGTTTGAGGTTTTCTCCCACGTTCCTCTTGATGTTGGTACGTTTACCGTACATGTAGATTTTACGCTTTATTATGAAAGTATTTTTAATATTTCTGGATCCTAGGAATTTTATTAAACATCATCTCTGCGTACTATAAATTATATACTAAACTAAATCTAACTACCGTGAATATTTTTAAAAACATTTTAAATCTTTGCCATGTTAGATGTTATATATTTTTATTTATTTTTTGTTCTATGTGGTTTCATTTTACCCTAATGGGTCTATTACCTACCCTTAAATGGGTCTATCACACCCTTAAATGGGTCTACCTACCCTTAAATGGGTCTATCCACCCTTTAATGGGTCTATTACCTGTTTCATAAATTGTTTTATTTTAATTTTTAATGGATTGATGAAAAAGTACGTATATATATACGTATATACAAAAAGCTGGTTTCATACTATTCGAAGAAATTAAAATTAAGTATAAATTCATTGTTGTATAATTGAGATCTAGATGTTTTTCTGTGTTTAACATCACGTCTGAGGCGACCAGCGGCGAAACCAATTTTCAATGCCAATTCTATATTTTTTCTAAATTATTTTTAAAAACTGTCTTCACGCTGAACCACTGATGAGCCGCACAGTGTGTGGATATGGTCTGGTTACGGTCGCATGCACTACTAACTTAGTCTATTGTCTTCATCACTTATGTATATGCCTGTTTATACTCTCCCATGTAAATATTTAGCATTATTTTTTGTTATGCATTTTGTGTGCATTCGACTATTATTTCATTTTTGTTTACGTGGTAGTAGTTTTGAATTTTATTCTCATTTTGCTTTCACTTGCTGTTGCTTGGTTTTTGGATCCTAAGTTTATTTTACTAACTAACTGATTTCTGCACGCATATATTATGTTTTGAGTTGTTGTTGAAGTTAGCAGTGGGAGTCTGCGGACTCACCTTCTGCAACTTTTTCTTTTCTTTTTCAATATGGTAAATTTGATTTTTAGAAATTTTCAATCAAGGTCCATTCCTTTCTTAGTTAAGTTATACCTCACTTTTTATCTTTAAGTTGGAATATGCATAGTGAAATTTGGAGTCCGCATTTGCAAAAGGATATAAGTTTATTAGAACGAGTTCAAAAATTATTCACCATGAGGTTACCAGGTAAGTTCAAGTTAAATTGATGAGCAGTGGTCAAGCCTGCTGCAGTTACCTACGCTGGAGACTAGAAGAATTCATAAGGATCTAATTTTAACCTACAAAATATTTAATGATTTGATTGACTTGAACTTGAACGACTTTTTTGATTTTAATAATGGTAACCAGGGGTCACCCTCTCAAAATCACTCCTGAGTTCTCTCGTTTAGATATGTCAGAAAATATTATTTTAGCAGCAGAGTTGCTAAATTTGGAATAGTCTACCTGCCGAAGTTGTTCTCAGTCCAACTGTGGCTAGTTTCAAAAGTCGACTTTCGAGTTTTCGATTTAACGTAGAAATAGGTGGTCGAGTAGTTGCAGTCGACAACCGGCCCAACTCGACCATCGTCAGTCGCTAAACTACTTGTTCTTAATTGCAGTTTTTTCGTAATACAATTGTGTGGTACTGTATTTCTGAATTTTAATTGACGTATACATATATGTAGTTGATAGTACTTGTTTTTACCTCTCCCGTGTTCTGTTGGCTGGCAATAAACATACTAATACTAATACTAATAACTTTAATTAGGTTACTGTAATTTGAAAACTAATTTAACAATTTTTGTAGTATTTCTTTTTTTCTGCTCTTTTCAATGATATAAAAATTGTTGCATAATACAACAATTCGAAGGAATGTAATCCGCAACAATTTCTATATCGTTGGAAAGAGCAGAAAAAATACTACAAAGTTGTCGAGTTAGTTTTTTAATTGCATTAACCTAATTAAAGTTATTATTAATTAATTAAAAATTACTAATAAAATGCCTACTGTAAGCCTTAGGCTAATGGGCCAATCACTGAGCAGACACACGCTTATATGAAAGCGTGTAGATAGTGTAAAGTGGGGACCCCCCCCCGAAGTTCCGGGGTCCCTATTAATCAATGATATTACCTAGTATAATTTGTTCATGCTAGTGTAAGAGTGTCACACCCTTACTATTATACACTCTTGCTATCTCACGTCGAAAATTACGATTATATGTGTAAATTAGAAGTCCCACTCTCTGCAACCTGAATCAATCGATGCGCTGTGTGCTGAAGGCGGAATGTCTGAAAATCTGTCGGTCTAAATTTGAGTCTTATATGATTCAATTCAAAAGTAGTTTCAAAATTAGTTTGATTATCAGTGAAGCCAAAATTTGCGGATGTAGGAGACTGCCTGCATTCAGAGCGTAACCGACTGCATACCTACATATATCATCGAATTTGTCATCTTTGACTCACCCCACCTCTTACAGCTATTATATCTCCGTCCTACCTCCACCTCTACAGATCACGACCATATTTTCGCTTTTGATTGCATTAAGCCCGCTTTATATTTGTCTGTTTTATCGCTTGGGCGTATGGGCGTAAGAAAACGTGCAACTCAACTCAACTTACGCGCAAATGGACAACTTCCATACGGACAAACGGGCAAGTACATTTCAACTGAGTCCACGTCCAAGCGGACAAACGGCCAAATGGACAAAAGACCAAATGGACAAGTATAAACCGGGCTTAAATAAAATCAAGAGTGCATGATTGCAGATCTTCTTATGTATATATATATATGGTGCAATAATGCACTCTTGATGAAACACTGCATAATTGCAATGACCAATGGCCAGTACAATGCCCGCCACATTACATTAGTCTTCATTGAGCTTTCAAATCAGAGCCAATGCGCATAAACTCGATAACACCGCATAACACCGTCAGGGGCCCGTTGCATAAAAGGTATTGCTAAAAATTATTAGTGATTAGTTGATTAATGCAGCAGTATAGGAGACGACCCAAAGATGCGTCACCTTTTTTGGACAGATTTCACATTTTATGATGTACTTTTCGTGGATAGTGTAACTTAAACTGTATACATTGAAACATTTTATGGCTGTTATTTTACATTTTGCTTTAATCATTCTGGCAGTCTGAACCAAATTCAATCCAAATTGTAAAAGTTATGAATTATTTCATAGTTTAAATTTGATGTTGACGCAGTTTAGGAGACGTCTCCTTAATGTGCGTCGGGGGGAGCCCAAAAACCGCGTCACCCGCATTTAACAACAAATTTACCATGCAAATATTGCTTTTATATTGCTGCAGTGAAAGAAAGCAGTAAAAACAACCTAGAAACCTAATTTCTTTGCAAAATATTAAGTATCGAAGAAGCTATGAACGTTTGAACTTTTTAGCGTTTTTAGGGGCTTAACTCAAGCACAGTTAATTTTTTTCCAGAAATGACAACAATTCCTGACTAAAAAATATTCGTATGAGCCTGCGAAAACTGAGAAATAAGTTTTGTATTTGGTAGCTAACAAATAAAATTGACGATGACGCACTTTAGGCTACGTCGTGTACTTTGTAAAACTGGTCAGGGGTTTTCTTAAACCTGAGGAATTTTTCCAATTTTATTTTATTTAAATAAGCTAATTGTTAGCTATTCACAGAAGTTCAAATATTCAGAATCGGTCCAAGTAATAGTTTTAAGACTCAATTAACCATAAATTGGACATTGCGCCGAAATTGCTGGACATGAGAAGTAGCAAAAAGTATGTTGGCTTCTTTCATTTATTACTCAAAATGTGAGCATGTGACATCGAAAACTTTTATATCATTGGATAGCTGACATCACGGCCTATCGCTGATATAAATCTCATAGCATAATTTTTCACGCTCTGCACAGGAAACGTCTTTATATGGTTTGGTGACGCACTTTGGGGGGTGACTCATCTTTGGTTCCTCTCCTATATTAATGAGCAAAGCTACTGAGCTAACAAATTTTGGTGTTTTCGGTATTATTTTGTAGATAATGAAGTGATTAATTCAAAAATAGCCAAAAATTTTTATAATTTTCTCCAACTCAATAGTTTTGATCACAGATATCAGAAAAACGCAGTTTTTGAAGGTTACTCCTTTGGCTTAGTCCAAATTTTAACTACCAGTTTAGAATATATATCCCCTGGGGCCCGTTGCATAAAAGGTATTACTAATAAATTATTAGTGATTAGTTGATTAGTGCAGCAGTTTGATTGAAAATAACTAAAGTTGTGGAAGAGCCTGAGAGACATTCTATATGTAGTTTTGTAGCTTTTGAGATGCTCTAAAGAACTATATACTCCAAGTTGGTGTAAAATCATAATTTGGGCTAGGCCAAAGGAATAACCTTCAAAACTCGTATTTTCTCTGATATTTGTGATCAAACCTATTGGGTTGGAGAAAATTGATGGAAAGTTTTGGTTAGAGCTGGGACCGGTTCCAAAAGAACCGGTAGAACCGGAACCGGAACCGGAACCGGTGGCTTTCGGAACCGGCCGGTTCTAGTGTTAATTTTGGCTGTTTGAAACTTCAATGAAGGTTTATTTTGTAAAATTTTAAAAGTCTATTATGAATTTGAATTTAGCATTTGGAATTAACTTTATTTTGAAAGTTCTATTTAGATTGAAATTTTGAAGACGGCTAACTTTTTGTGTAAATGGTAGAAGATTTTATATCAATTTTATGATGTCTTTAATAACAGTTTTCAGTCAACGTTTTACGTTTTAGGAAAGGTTATAGTAAAAGAAAAACTAAGGTGTATTCAGTGTTAACTCTTCTTTGAGAATGACAAACTAAGTAAGCAATAAGCATTAAGGATTTGATGATTTACGGCAACTCTTCCAGCTTCAGCCGTTGCCTCTGCAATTTTTGTGTGCAAACTTCAACTGAAGCAAACCAGTATATATACTGAAGGCGCAACTCCAGATTAAGGGTTAAGCTGAGCAACAGTATCCCTGAGGTATATACCGTTCTTATTTAATTAATAGTAATTGGCTTAAAAAATGCCGAAAAAGAATGCCTTTGACGGTCTATTAAAAACTTTTCAAGTTTCATAGTCATATTTTACTTATATATAGGTTTAGGATTTGATAGGGAATAGAGATTTTGTTACAAATTTATGTTTATTTCAGCAACAAAAATTAAAACAAATTCTGTGTAAAATATAAAAACTTAGCAGATTATTGTGATTTCATTTATTGTAACATACAATTTTCGGTTTTAAATGTATGAAGCTAGCTGTACCTGGGTTTGCTGCATAAGTGCTCGAAAAGTTTTAATTCTCGTTCAGCGATTTGCCCCAGTGTTCTCTGCTATAGTTTCGATCTCAAAAATCTTGAGCCCCGAGATGAGTAATATTAGAGAATATACTGTTGAATCGATGAAGCAAATTTTATTGGACTGCTTGAAATTGGTCGAGGGAAAGTTCTATGCGACGTTCGCTTTCTGAACGGCAGTAGCCAAATATTTGTCTAGATTGAGAATACTTGGTATATTAGTAAGTTCTGGTGCCTAAAGTCTCCCCAAAATTTTGGTAAAAATGAAATAGACCACATCGCTTTCATAGTAAATATTTGAATTTAAAGTAAAAAGTAATCAAAAACACTGTTTTAAAAACACGTTCATAGCTTTGTGCAGTTAAATATATTATGTTTTTAGCAAGTGTTAAAAAATAAAAAAATGTGTTATTTTTAGTTTTTTGCCCAAAAAATACCAATTTTGAACCGGAACCGGTAGCTAGAACCGGAACCGAACCGGAACCGGTAGTCAAGAACCGGAAACCGGAACCGGTTTCAAAACTCGGAACCGGTCCCAGCACTAGTTTTGGTCATTTTTTAATTAATCACTTCATTAACTACAAAATAATACCAAAAACATCAAGATTTGTTGGTTCAACTATTAGCTTTGCTCATTAATACTGCGGCACTAATCAACTAATCACTAATAATTTATTAGTAATACCTTTTATGCAACGGGGCCCTAATTAGTAATATATATGTATTAATAAATTTTCAGATGTGAGCGGTAATAAATTTTTAGGTAGAACTAGGAAGTGCGGTTGCCCAGGACGGATTAACCGGAGAAACTGTGAATTCTGTGAACGTCTTCACTCAAACAACAATGACAAGTTTGGAAGAAATATCATTGGATATATCGGAGGAACCCGAAAACTTTGAGATAACTGATTCCAATAACATAAATTTGGATGCAATTCTTGGAACTGCAGAGCTGACAACAGCGCCAGAACCGACAGTCGGGGAAACTGAAGCTGTAATCGAAATAACACCTCAAGAAACCGGAGATGTCGAGGGGCCCATCGCCGATCAGACCGAATCGATTGATGCAGGATCATCACCAGTTTCTGAAGCCTCAAGTGAAGACTCTGCATATCAACCAGACATCAAAGTCGAACCAGCTTTGAATGCAGAAACCACGGAAAATGCTGAAACAGGAACCGAAAACGGCATGTATGAAGATACTGTGGGAGAAACGACGAAAGCACACGAAATACTTGGTACTGGTAGCGATGTGGAAGGTGCAGAAGTACCTAATCTAGGGCTACTTGAAAGCGAAGCAGTAGAAAGTGATTCCCTGCCGGAACCTGGTCAGCAAACGGAAGTCGAACCTGATTCAAAGATTGACGAAGTCATGGAAGATAATTCTGGTGCGGCTTCAACGGAGAACCTCTCTCCTCAAGAGGCAGAGTAAACATATATATAAAAGTTAAGACATAAAACGTTTAACGTAAATTCAACAACACATTATCTGTTGCGTTTCGGGTATATATATAATATGCAGGCACCGCTATTTCCTTAACTTTAGAACCTTTTAAATTGCCTTTTCTTTTCAGTTTTTATTGAATATTGTCATTAAACAGTATTTTATACAAATACAAGACATAAGAAGCATGAGCAGAGCAGGTGTCCGTTAAGAAATTTCTGCCCCCCCGGGCCACCCCCCCGCCGGCCCCGCCCGCCAACCACCCCCCCACCCGCACCCATACAAAAAAAGTGCAAATAGGTGTTTTATAGAGAAGAAATTAATTTTATGAGTTGGAGTGAATATGAACAACAAAAATCGCCGGCCCCCGGCCGCCGGCCCCCCGCACCCCCGCCGGGCCCGCGGGCCGCCCCCCGCCGGGACCGTCAACAACCGGCGAAGGCGCGGTGACACGGGGGCCCGACCGACCCGGGCCACAACTGAAAGCAAGAGTACGTATCCAAAACTGGAAACTTCAATGACTATGAGCGGCCATTAATCCACATCTAACGGTCTTTTCAAGAAAGTACAGCAAAGTTAAAAATCAACTCATTTGACTCGCTTAGCTTCTGAAAAATTTAAAAAGTTGAAAGGACGTTTGGATTATTGAATTATAAAATGAAGATGTATATGAAATTGAGGTTTTTGCCAGGTTTGATTTACCATTTCTTATTACATTTCAATTGCACGATTTTGAACTAAAAAAACAAGACTGCTGACGATGATGTCCGAAAGTTGAAACCATACTTAGCGAAGAAATGTGTATAACGTCGAATGAGCTGATACTTTGCAAACTACGACGACTTTTGACTGCCTGTGTTCCTTACTTCACTTTTGCAGTCGCTCTAAAAGTTGTTGGAACAATTCTTCTTCCCCTCCCCTCCCCCGAAGTTCTGAACTGACGCAGAATTAAAATAATCCAATGAAGGAGGGCCACCATGAAACATTTTATTTTTTCTGGTTCTGCTTCAGATTCTGAATCGAATTTTTTATACGATTGCTGCCCAATGTAATTAACAAAATTTTTATGAAGTTATTTCATAACCTACCCTATCAATAATAAAATCTCAAAACTACGATTAATTTATATTTACTCCGATTCTCCGTTGGAGAGGCAACACAATTTTAGTAAAGTTGTAAATCCGGGAGAAATTCACCGTGACACCAACTAGAGCACAGATTGATGTAAAATTTAACGCATTTTTTCGGGGGGGGGGAGGGAACAATTTGAAAATCGCTATTTTGAGATAACCTGCACCATTTGTATCCAAACTTGACCTAAAGTCATCCTATGGTACGCAAATAGATAGTCTAACGTTTGTATGTAGGTCTGTTGTGTGTGGGTCTCCGTATAATAGTGATGTGGATCGGATCGGATCGGCAGCCAGCACCACCACCGACCGATCCGCCACTACGGCGATCCGATCCAGCACCGGATCGGGCCGATCCGATCCTTCGATCCGATCCGGCCATAATCTTAAAATCAAGTAGACACTTCAATTGCTATATGTCAGAAGCTCAGTATGTAATTCAGTTCAATATATACTTAAGCTTGCAATAAACGCCCAAAGTTTTTTGGTCTTATACCAAAATTTTGTTCACTTCGTTTACTCTTCTGTATAGTTCTCGTCTCACTAGATTCTAAACTCCCAAAACAGAACAATTCGTTATTTTTCCAAGCTGACTGCATATTATTCTGTAACTGAAGTTTTAAATTTTAAATAAGATTGAGATGCGACGTTTGATCAAGAGTTTTGTCATATACTAGGATGGAAATGGAAAGGTATATATGTCGTAGTTCAGTATGTAATTCAGTTCAGTTCGGAACTGAACTAGTCCAGTATGTAATTACACACTGGACTAGTTCGGTATGTAATCAACGTTTTCAAAGCTATTACAGTTCTTGTTTATGAAACCCCTCGTTGTGATGCTGCAAACGTTACAGGGTCTGTGAAATTGTGATAAAAGGAATTGGTTCCATTTCCTTCCACCTTCTTGTTAAATTTGCAAGAATTTGCACACATGTACATATCCAGGATTTTCATCAACCAGTCTCTAATTCTGGCGGAGATAATCCTTGTACCACATTTTGAAAGGGGGTTTTGACTTGACCAAATTATTTGTTGTTACGAAACGAACTAGTTGGAAGCGAAAAGGGAGTAACCGCAGGGTTTTTAGTTTCACGATTCGCGCCAGGAAACATTTTACCTGTTTTCGAAAATTGCTACCCAAGAAATTAACATAAGATTAACATTCTAAGGTTTTATACAGGAATGGTCATTTCTGGAATATATAAATCATGGATTAGTATTTTCAATTGCTACAAGAATTGCGACAATCAGCTTTTCGCTGCAATCAGTAATATGACTAAAAACAAAACGCAGACAAACGGGGACTGGGGGCGCGGCCCCCAGCAGTGCATTTTAGAAATATATATTATGGTTGAAAACCATTTTGTCTGGTAACTTTTGCACTCAATTTTCTTGCAGTTAAGCTGATATCTAGCAGCATTACGCTTGCTTTGCCAAATTTCATTTACGTAACGCTAAAAAAGTTTTCGTCATGATGCAAAAAAATGCCAAGCCAACCCGAAGACGAACATAATATATAAAAATCTCCTCCAGAAGGAGTCAGATTAGGTGAGTATAGTTTCCATCTCGTTAAAGAATTTCGCGTAAACCTAAAGCTAGCCTGGCTTTTAGTAAGCATGGTTATTATGAAAGAATGTGGAAAACACAACGTATGAAACGAAAATATCTCATTATATCTTGTTTTAGTTGCAAATGAAGCTTTAACAATAAAATATAATTTTATGATTTGAAGCACGAAACAACAAATGTTAGTAAAAATAAAATGACCAAGCAATTCGTATTAAATTGCTCAGAATTATTCCTAAGAATATGTCTGAGTACTTGTTTTTTGTTAATTTAAGTTATAGAATCAGTATTCTTAAGTATTTCCGCCAAATCTACTTGTAAAAGAATAGAATCATGTATTCAAAAAATTGTTTATATTTTCTGAATCAGCAGATTCCAACGAACATTTTCGTAGCTGACCTTATTTACGTAATAAACTAGAAGAAAACGTTAGATGCAAAATTAGAAAATTGAAATGATTAGAAAATTACAAGAAAATAACAAGAAGGTGGGAAATGGAACAAATTTCTTTTATCACAATTTCACAGACCCTGTAACGTTTGCAGCATCACAACGAGGGGTTTCATAAACAAGAACTGTAATAGCTTTGAAAACGTTGATTACATACCGAACTAGTCCAGTGTGTAATTACATACTGGACTAGTTCAGTTCCGAACTGAACTGAATTACATACTGAACTACGACATATATAGCAATTGAAGTGTCTACATTGAATTTTAAGATTATGGCCGGATCGGATCGGATCGGATCGGCCCGATCCGGTGCTGGATCGGATCGCCGGCCAATTGGCGGATCGGATCGGTAGGTGATTTTGGCTGCCGATCCGATCCGATCCACATCACTATAATATACGGAGACCCACACAAACAGACCTACATACAAAACGTTAGACTATCTATTTGCGTACCATTATGGATGACTTTAGGTCAAGTTTGGATACAAATGGTGCAGGTTATCTCAAAAATAGCGATTTTTCAAATTGTTCGAAAAAATGCGTTAAATTTTACATCAATCGAAAGCTCTCATAGTTGGTGTCACGGTGAAATTTCTCCCCCCGGATTTACTAAAAACTTTACTAAAAATTGTGTTGCCTCTCCAAAACGGAAGAATTCAGGGTAAATATAAATTAATCGTAGTTTTGAGGATTTTATTATTTGATAGGAGTAGGGGTCCTTATGAAATAACTTCATAAAAATTTTGTTAATTACATTGGGCAGCAATCGTATAAAAAATTCGATTCAGAATCTGAAGCAGAATCAGAAAAAATAAAATGTTTCATGGTGGCCCTCCTTCATTGGATTATTTTAAATCTGCGTCATTTCAGAACTTCGGGGGAAGAAGAATTGTTCCAACAACTTTTAGAGCGACTGCAAAAGTGAAGTAAGCAACACAGGCAGTCAATACTCGTCGTAGTTTACAAAGTATCAGCTCATTCGAATTATTATAATCATTATTATTATCATTAATTATTCGAATCATTATACACATTTCTTCGCAAAATATGGTTTTCAACTTTCGGACATCATCGTCAGCGTCAGCAGTCTTGTTTTTTAGTTCAAAATCGTGCAATTGAAATGTAATAAGAAATGGTAAATCAAACCTGACAAAGACCTCAATTTCATATACATCTTCATTTTATAATTCAATAATCTAAACGTCCTTTCAACTTTTTAAGTTTTTCAGAAGCTAAGCGAGTCAAATGAGTTGATTTTTAACTTTGCTGTACTTTCTTGAAAAGACCGTTAGATGTGGATTAATGGCCGTTCATAGTCATTAGCTTTCAGTTTTTGGATACGTGCTCTGCACATGCTTCTTATGTCTTGTATTTGTATAAAACACTGTTTAATGACAATATTCAATAAAAACTGAAAAGAAAATGCAATTTAAAAGGTTCTAAAGTTAAGGAAATAGCGGTGCCTGCATATTATATATACCCGAAACGCAACAGATAATGTGTTGTTGAATTTACGTTAAACGTTTTATGTCTTAATTTATGTTTACTCTGCCTCTTGAGGAGAGAGGTTCTCCGTTGAAGCCGCACCAGAATTATCTTCCATGACTTCGTCAATCTTTGAATCAGGTTCAATTTCCGTTTGCTGGTCAGGTTCCGGCAGGGAATCACTTTCAACTGCTTCGCTTTCAAGTAGCCCTAGATTAGGTGCTTCTGCACCTTCCACATCGCTACCAGTACCAAGTATTTCGGGTGCTTTCGTAGTTTCTCCCACAGTATCTTCATACATGCCGTTTTCGGTTCCTGTTTCAGCATTTTCCGTGGTTTCTGCATTCAGAGCTGGTTCGACTTTGATGTCTGGTTCTGTATATGCAGAGTCTTCACTTGAGGCTTCAGAGGCTGGAGATGATCCTGAATCAATAGATTCGGTCTGATCGGCGATGGGCCCCTTGACGTCTCCGGTTTCTTGAGGTGTTATTTCGATTACAGCTTCAGTTTCCAGGACTGCTGGTTCTGGCGTTGTTGTCAGCTCTGCAGTTCCAAGAATTGCATCCAAATTTATGTTATTCGATTCAGTTATCTCAGATTTTTCGGGTTCTTCCGATATATCCAGTGATATTTCTTCCAAACTTGTCATTGTTGTTTGAGTGAAGACGTTAACAGAATTCACAGTTTCTCCGGTTAATCCGTCCTGGGCAACCGCACTTCCTAGTTCTACCTAAAAATTTATTACCGCTCACATCTGAAAGTTTATTAATACATATATATTACTGACCAGGGCCCCGTTGCATAAAAGGTATTACTAATAAATTATTAGTGATTAGTTGATTAGTGCCGCAGTATTAATGAGCAAAGCTAATAGTTGAACCAACAAATCTTGATGTTTTTGGTATTATTTTGTAGTTAATGAAGTGATTAATTAAAAAATGACCAAAACTAGTGCTGGGACCGGTTCCGAGTTTTGAAACCGGTTCCGGTTCCGGTTCTTGACTACCGGTTCCGGTTCCGGTTCCGGTTCTAGCTACCGGTTCCGGTTCCAATTGGTATTTTTGATAAAAAAGCTAAAATAACACATTTTTTTATTTTTTTAACACTTGCTAAAAACATAATATATTTAACTGCACAAAGCTATGAACGTGTTTTTAAAACAGTGTTTTTGATTACTTTTTACTTTAAATTCAAATATTTACTATGAAAGCGATGTGGTCTATTTCATTTTTACCAAAATTTTGGGGAGACTTTAGGCACCAGAACTTACTAATATACCAAGTATTCTCAATCTAGACAAACATTTGGCTACTGCCGTTCAGAAAGCGAACGTCGCATAGAACTTTCCTCGAACGATGTGGTCTATTTCATTTTTACCAAAATTTTGGGGAGACTTTCGGCACCAGAACTTACTAATATACCAAGTATTCTCAATCTAGACAAATATTTGGCTACTGCCGTTCAGAAAGCGAACGTCGCATAGAACTTTCCTCGACCAATTTCAAGCAGTCCAATAAAATTTGCTTCATCGATTCAACAGTATATTCTCTAATATTACTCATCTCGGGGCTCAAGATTTTTGAGATCGAAACTATAGCAGAGAACACTGGGGCAAATCGCTGAACGAGAATTAAAACTTTTCGAGCACTTATGCAGCAAACCCAGGTACAGCTAGCTTCATACATTTAAAACCGAAAATTGTATGTTACAATAAATGAAATCAATCTGCTAAGTTTTTATTTTACACAGAATTTGTTTTAATTTTTGTTGCTGAAATAAACATAAATTTGTAACAAAATCTCTATTCCCTATCAAATCCTAAACCTATATATAAGTAAAATATGACTATGAAACTTGAAAAGTTTTTAATAGACCGTCAAAGGCATTCTTTTTCGGCATTTTTTAAGCCAATTACTATTAATTAAATAAGAACGGTATATACCTCAGGGATACTGTTGCTCAGCTTAACCCTTAATCTGGAGTTGCGCCTTCAGTATATATACTGGTTTGCTTCAGTTGAAGTTTGCACACAAAAATTGCAGAGGCAACGGCTGAAGCTGGAAGAGTTGCCGTAAATCATCAAATCCTTAATGCTTATTGCTTACTTAGTTTGTCATTCTCAAAGAAGAGTTAACACTGAATACACCTTAGTTTTTCTTTTACTATAACCTTTCCTAAAACGTAAAACGTTGACTGAAAACTGTTATTAAAGACATCATAAAATTGATATAAAATCTTCTACCATTTACACAAAAAGTTAGCCGTCTTCAAAATTTCAATCTAAATAGAACTTTCAAAATAAAGTTAATTCCAAATGCTAAATTCAAATTCATAATAGACTTTTAAAATTTTACAAAATAAACCTTCATTGAAGTTTCAAACAGCCAAAATTAACACTAGAACCGGCCGGTTCCGAAAGCCACCGGTTCCGGTTCCGGTTCCGGTTCTACCGGTTCTTTTGGAACCGGTCCCAGCTCTAACCAAAACTTTCCACAATTTTCTCCAACCCAATAGGTTTGATCACAAATATCAGAGAAAATACGAGTTTTGAAGGTTATTCCTTTGGCCTAGCCCAAATTATGATTTTACACCAACTTGGAGTATATAGTTCTTTAGAGCATCTCAAAAGCTACAAAACTACATATAGAATGTCTCTCAGGCTCTTCCACAACTTTAGTTATTTTCAATCAAACTGCTGCACTAATCAACTAATCACTAATAATTTATTAGTAATACCTTTTATGCAACGGGCCCCAGGGGATATATATTCTAAACTGGTAGTTAAAATTTGGACTAAGCCAAAGGAGTAACCTTCAAAAACTGCGT
Source organism: Trissonchulus latispiculum (assembly GCA_030248195.1). Lineage (NCBI taxonomy): Eukaryota > Metazoa > Nematoda > Enoplea > Enoplida > Ironidae > Trissonchulus > Trissonchulus latispiculum. Next base: position 28,585 of record JASAND010026769.1, read on the forward strand.
TTTTCTGATATCTGTGATCAAAACTATTGAGTTGGAGAAAATTATAAAAATTTTTGGCTATTTTTGAATTAATCACTTCATTATCTACAAAATAATACCGAAAACACCAAAATTTGTTAGCTCAGTAGCTTTGCTCATTAATATAGGAGAGGAACCAAAGATGAGTCACCCCCCAAAGTGCGTCACCAAACCATATAAAGACGTTTCCTGTGCAGAGCGTGAAAAATTATGCTATGAGATTTATATCAGCGATAGGCCGTGATGTCAGCTATCCAATGATATAAAAGTTTTCGATGTCACATGCTCACATTTTGAGTAATAAATGAAAGAAGCCAACATACTTTTTGCTACTTCTCATGTCCAGCAATTTCGGCGCAATGTCCAATTTATGGTTAATTGAGTCTTAAAAACTTATTACTTGACCGATTTCGAATATTTGAACTTCTGTGAATAGCTAACAATTAGCTTATTTAAATAAAATAAAAAAATTGGAAAAATTCCTCAGGTTTAGAAAACCCTGACCAGTTTTACAAAGTACACGACGTAGCCTAAAGTGCGTCATCGTCAATTTTGTGTTAGCTACCAAATACAAAACTTATTTCTCAGTTTTCGCAGGCTCATACGAATATTTTTAGTCAGGAATTGTTGTCATTTCTGGAAAAAAATTAACTGTGCTTGAGTTAAGCCCCTAAAACGCTAAAAAGTTCAAACGTTCATAGCTTCTTCGATACTTAATATTTTGCAAAGAAATTAGGTTTCTAGGTTGTTTTTACTGCTTTCTTTCACTGCAGCAATATAAAAGCAATATTTGCATGGTAAATTTGTTGTTAAATGCGGGTGACGCGGTTTTTGGGCTCCCCCGACGCACATTAAGAGACGTCTCCTAAACTGCGTCAACATCAAATTTAAACTATGAAATAATTCATAACTTTTACAATTTGGATTGAATTTGGTTCAGACTGCCAGAATGATTAAAGCAAATGTAAAATAACAGCCATAAAATGTTTCAATGTATACAGTTTAAGATTGCACTATCTAGAAAATTTTTATCATAAAATGTGAAATCTGTCCAAAAAAGGTGACGCATCTTTGGGTCGTCTCCTATACTGCTGCATTAATCAACTAATCACTAATAATTTTTAGCAATACCTTTTATGCAACGGGCCCCTGACGGTGTTATGCGGTGTTATCGAGTTTATCCGCATTGGCTCTGATTTGAAAGCTCAACGAAGGCTAATGTAATGTGGCGGGCGCCGGGCATTGCATATTATGTAGTGTTTCATCAAGAGTGCATAATTGCACCATACATTAAGATCATATAGTGCAATTATGCACTCTTGATTTTATTTAAGCCGATTGGTTTATACTTGTCCATTTGGTCGTTTGGCCGTTTGGGCGTTTGTCCGCTTGGGCGTGGACTCAGTTGAAATGTATTAGTCCGTTTGTCCATATGGAATTGTCCATTTGCGCGTAAGTTGAGTTGAGTTGTACGTTTTCTTACGCCCATACGCCCAAGCGGACACGGTCAAACGGACAAGCATAAACCGGGCTTAATGCAATCAAAAGCAAAAAAATGGTCGTGATCTGTCGAGGTGGAGGTAGGACGGAGGTAAAATAGCTGTTAAGAGGTGGGGTGAGTCAAAGATGACAAATTCGATTGCGGTCTGCTACGCTCTGAATGCAGGCAGTCTCCTACATCCGCACATTTTGGCCTCACTGATAATCAAAGTAATTCCTAGCTTTTGAATTGAATTGAATTATAATACTCAAATTTAGACCGACAGATTTTCAGACATTCCGCATTCAGCACACAGCGTATCGATTGATTCAGGCTGCAGAGAGTGGGACATCTAGTTTACACAATTAAGCGTAATTTTCGACGTGAGATAGCAAGAGTGTATAATAGTAAGGGTGTGACACTCTTACACTAGCATGAACAAATTATGCTAGGTATGCTCGGTGAGTTAACTCGGGACCCCCCCCCCGGAACTTCCGGGGGGGGGGTCCCCACTTTGCACTATCTACACGCTTTCATATAAGCGTGTGTCTGCTCGCTGATTGGCCCATTAGCCTAAGGCTTACAGTAGGCATTTTATTAGTAATTTTTAATTAATTAATAATAACTTTAATTAGGTTAATGCAATTAAAAAACTAACTCGACAACTTTGTAGTATTTTTTCTGCTCTTTCCAACGATATAGAAATTGTTGCAGATTACATTCCTTCGAATTTTTGTATTATGCAACAATTTTTATATCATTGAAAAGAGCAGAAAAAATGCTACAAAGTTGTTGAGTTAGTTTTTTAATTGCATTAACCTAATTAAAGTTATTAGTATTAGTATTAGTATGTTTATTGCCAGCCAACAGAACACGGGAGGGTAGAAACAAGTACTATCAACTACATATATGTATACGTCAATTAAAATTCAGAAATACAGTACCACACAATTGTATTACGAAAAAACTGCAATTAAGAACATGTAGTTTAGCGACTGACGATGGTCGAGTTGGGCCGGTTGTCGACTGCAACTACTCGACCACCTATTTCTACGTTAAATCGAAAACTCGAAAGTCGACTTTTGAAACTAGCCACAGTTGGACTGAGAACAACTTCGGCAGGTAGACTATTCCAAAATTTAGCAACTCTGCTGCTAAAATAATATTTTCGTATATCTAAACGAGAGAACTCAGGAGTGATTTTGAGAGGGTGACCCTGGTTACCGGTGCATTATTAAAAACAAAAAAGACGTTCAAGTTCAAGTCAATCAAATCATTAAATATTTTGTAGGTTAAAATTAGATCCTTATGAATTCTTCTAGTCTCCAGCGTAGGTAACTGCAGCAGGCTTGACCGCTGCTCGTAATTTAACCCGAACTTACCTGGTAACCTCCTGGTGAATAATTTTTGAACTCGTTCTAATAAACTTATATCCTTTTGCAAATGCGGACTCCAAATTTCACTAGCATATTCCAACTTAGACATGACAAAAGTGAGGTATAACTTAACTAAGAAAGGAATGGACCTTGATTGAAAATTTCTAAAAATCAAATTTACCATATTGAAAAAGAAAAGAAAAAGTTGCAGAAGGTGAGTCCGCAGACTCCCACTGCTAACTTCAACAACAACTCAAAACATAATATATGCGTGCAGAAATCTGATTGTTAGTAAAATAAACTTAGGATCCAAAAAACCAAGCAATAACAAGTGAAAGCAAAATGAGAATAAAATTCAAAACTACTACCACGTAAACAAAAATGAAATAATAGTCGAATGCACACAAAATGCATAACAAAAAATAATGCTAAATATTTACATATAGGGTATAAAATAAGCATATATAAGTGATGAAGACAATAGACTAAGTTAGATAGTATGCGACTGTAACCAGACCATATTCACACACTGTGCGGTTCATCAGTGGTTCCGAAGCGTGGAACACAGTTTTTTAAAAATAATTTGGAAAAAAATATAGAATTGGCATTGAAAATTGGTTTTGCTCACCGGTCGCCTCAGATGTGATGTTAAACACAGAAAAACATCTAGATCCCAATTATAACAATGAATTTATACTTAATTTTAATTTCTTCGAATTGTATGAAACCAGCTTTTGTATATACGTATATATATACGTACTTTTTCATCAATCCATTAAAAATTAAAATATAAAACAATTTAGATCTGTAACAGGTAATAGACCCATAAAAGGGTGGATAGACCCATTTAAGGGTAGGTAGACCCATTTAAGGTGTGATAGACCCATTTCAATGGGTAGAGTAATAGACCCATTAGTGGCAAATGAAACCACATAGAACAAAAAATAAATAAAAATATATAACATCTAACATGGCAAAGATTTAAAATGTTTTTTAAAAATATTCACGGTAGTTAGATTTAGTTTAGTATATAATTTATAGTACGCAGAGATGATGTTTAATAAAATTCCTAGGATCCAGAAATATTAAAAATACTTTCATAATAAAGCGTAAAATCTACATGCACGGTAAACGCACATAACATCAAGAGGAACGTGGAGAAAACCTCAAACCGTTCGAACCCCTGGATGTTAATAGAAAAGGAAAAGAAAAGTTGCAGAAGGTGAGTCCGCAGACTCCCACTGCTAACTTCAACAACAACTCAAAACATAATATATGCGTGCAGAAATCTGATTGATAGTAAAATAACCTTAGGATCCAAAAACTAAGCAATAACAAGTGAAAGCAAAATGAGAATAAAATTCAAAACTACTACCATGTAAACAAAAATGAAATAATAGTCGAATGCAAAATGCATAACAACAAAATAATGCTAAATATTTACATAGGGTATAAGATCAGGCATATACATAAGTGATGAAGACAATAGACTAAGTTAGTAGTGCATGCGATCGTAACCAGACCATATCCACACACTGTGCGGCTCATCAGTGGTTCAGCGTGGAATACAGTTTTTTAAAAATAATTTAGAAAAAATATAGAATTGGCATTGAAAATTGGTTTCGCCGCTGGTCGCCTCAGACGTGATGTTAAACACAGAAAAACATCTAGATCTCAATTATACAACAATGAATTTCTACTTAATTTTAATTTCTTCGAATAGTTTGAAACTATCTTTTGTATATACGTATATATATACGTACTTTTTCATCAATCCATTAAAAATTAAAAATATAAAACAATTTATGAAACAGGTAATAGACCCATTAAAGGGTGGATAGACCCATTTAAGGGTAGGTAGACCCATTTAAGGGTGTGGATAGACCCATTTAAGGGTAGGTAATAGACCCATTAGGGTAAAATGAAACCACATAGAACAAAAAAATAAATAAAAATATATAACATCTAACATGGCAAAGATTTAAAAATGTGTTTTATTTATTTATTTATTTATTTAAAATGAAACCTGTTTTAGCAATATTTGTTATATGCTTAGCGAATTTTAAATCACCCGAAACAAGAACTTCTAAGTCTTTTGTTTCCGTTACCTTATTTATAACATTAGTAACGCCAAACCAGTAAGTGAACTCATCATTGTTCCAACTCAAATGCATTACATTACACTTATCAAAAGCAACTTTGAGTTTATTAAGACTAGCCCAAGTAGCAACACTGTCAATGTCAGACTGCATGCAGTTGTGACTATAAGGAGATAGATAGATTGTGTAGTGGATCCCCCCCCCGAAGTTCCGGGGGAGGGGGTCCCGAGTAACGCACCAAGCATACCTAGCATGACTTGTTCATGCTAGTGTAAAAGTGTCACACTCTTATCTATTACATATATACGCCTGGAGAAAGTATAAGTGAAAAGCTAACCTGTGCATAATCGTCTTGGGCAGTCTAGTGGTCGTTATTTGAGGAGCACAACTTAAACTAGAAACGAACAGCCCAACACAAACCAGAGACAGTAACATTTTCACCCTCAGAGCGACTTAAACTAATAAGGCAAATGGGGCAACAGAAGCGAGAAAATTTGGTCCAGGAAAAATTAATTTTTAATTTGTTTTCGTATGCACAGTCCATTTTTGTGAAATTTACTGCCCTAAAAGTGACCAAACAGTTAGTCACCGAAAGCTCTGGACAGTTTGAACAGGTGTCTAGCCTTTTCAACAATTTACGGACTTCAGAAACATTGCTAGTTCAAACAGATTTTAAAGGCTGGAGACTTCCTGTGGGCTAAGGGAGACTTTCATACGTGAAACTTGTGGCTACTTCGTGGTTACCAGATTCAACTGAGATGTTAAAATTCAGGACAGGACAAGGGAGATGGAAGAGGAACTCTAGGTGAAAATGAACAATTACATATCCACAAAAATCAGGTCCAACTCTGGCGGAGGGAACTGTTCATCTTATCCCCAGCCAATCACCCTTAGCTGAGGAAGAGAGTTGATGCTGTTTTGAAGTTTTGTTGTCTGTGAAGATGTTTGTCTGGAATGTTAGGAATGCATGAAGGAAATTTAAAAGCAAGTTCGGATTTAATTATATATGAAGTGAATCGCCCCAACGAATTTTGTTCAAATACTGTATGAAATACGTTTAACGGCCGCTTGCACCAAATCGGAATAACTTAACTCCGAACTAAGCTATTCCTGAGTTAACTATTCTCCACCTGAGCTCAAGCTCAGTGCAAATGTGATTCCGTTGCAATACTCCAACTCAGTTGGAGAATAACTAACCCTGAGCTTGAGCTCAGGAATAACGCCATTCTTGATGTTAACAGTTTATTTTGAAACTGCCCAATAGGAAAAAGCACTGCCTTGTTGCCAGCCAATCAGAACAGTTGGGGAATAGAGTTAACCTTGAGCATAACTGAAGATTAGGTTCAGTGGATAAAATTAACTCCAGTGAATAGTTGAAGAATAATGATAACCCTGAGCTTACCAGCAAGTATTAAAAAATTAGGCACTGTTGTCCAAATAGTTCATTCTTTGCTGGATATTAATGTTCATTGAAGAAACCAACTACCTCCGGAACAATGATATTTCAGTATAATTGCATGATCCATAACTCAAATACTTTCGCGGGATTTTCAATTCTTTTATTATCCTTTGAAATACCGCAAAATAATTAATTTTGACTATGTTTCTTACTTCTCTCATTCAGTGAGGATTTATTTAAAGTAACCTGACTTTTAGGCGTTAGAACCGATGTTTACCCCTTATTCTTCAGTTAACCCTTATCAGACTCGGGGTTAAATTTCTGCCAGTTGCTGACTAAGTTATACTCGAGGTTAACTGGAGAATAAGCTAACCCGATTGGTGCAACGAAATAGCTGGAGAATAACGACTTAACCCTGAGTTACCCCCAAGGTTAGGCTATTCTTCAGTTATTCTTCATTGGTGCAAGCCAGTGTAAGATTTATACATACGACTATATATTGATTCCGTTTGCCGTGTGCCCTGACGGCCGAGTGGTAAGGTGATCGACTTTGGAGGATCCGATAGTCCGAGGTTCTAATCCCCGCTGCCACAAGGTAACAGGAGACCGTGTAGGTAGGGCACTGGGCATCTGCCTTGAGGAGCTGGCACCCCCTCCACGGTTGTAGTCATCATTTGAGGTGGCACTCCTGACTCAAGGGCTGTGTTGTATCCGGGGATGAGCACCGGCACCCCAGACCCGGACAAGAGCAGAAGAATTCTCTGAGGGTTACCTTTACCTTTTTTATATTCCGTTTGCTGAAGATAGTTGTATATCATCAGTAATTTGAAGGATTTAGTTCATACAGTTGTATCAATCAACCGGTTCCTTATAAACATCCTTACAAGTTCTACCATTTCTTATGGAAGCTGTTCCAGCACTATCTAGTGTAAAACCAATTATATATTACCAAGAATATTACTTAGACGGCTTCTAGGTCTGCTTTAGTCCGGTTAGTCGGGCTACTGACCGACTTTCTGGTCCGTTTTCATTATTTTGCGAGATTTTACTAAAGAATAATAACTCAATGTTTTAACCTTCAGTAGTCCTTTGCATGCCATATTTTATTTCGTTTCACGATTTTGTTTCGTTTCGTATTTCGTATTCGTATTTGTATTTCGTTTAGAGATGTATGTACTTTAATAAACTAAATAACTTTAATTTTGTTTTTCTCAGTCGCATTTTATTTAAATATCTAATAGCGTGTAAACCCATGCTGCCAACCATGCGTCACTGTGTGCATATATACGCTCATGCTTTTGTATGAGTTTATATATATATTTGTGTACTAATCCTGTCACGACAGCCGCTTACATGCATCAGCATCGCCGTGGCAGATGTAATACCTGTTGTCTGTGAACGCGGCATCGGGGTTGGGCGCCTGCGGGGCAAATTACGTCTATGTAATAAAAAAGATACGTAGTACTAACAAGGCGTGATTTACTCGGGATTAAAAAAAATCACCCAAGGCCCCCAGCCAAGACTATATTGACATGTGACTGACACTCAAAATCACACGCTAGAAAATCTAGTCCATACTCAAAGCAACCCATAAGATACCTGACCCAGACCTCAAAGGGCTCACAAAACTTGTATCCCAAGCAAAAATACCGAGCAGGCGGCAGGCGACTCAAAAACACCAAACGACCCAGTTCCCATTTCTGGTCTCGGAGCCAGCTGTGTGACCAAGCATAGTGACTCAAGTTTGCACTAAGCATTGAAGCAGAACACTATTACTTCTTCTTTTTCGTCTTCTCTTCTTCTTCTTGTTTTTTCTTCTCCTACTTGCACAAAACTAGAAAACAAGGGGAAGAGTTAAATTGCTCCTAAACTGATAAATTCATATTAATAAGAAGTTATACAGAATAAAACGGAAGTTGAAATACTTTATTTATGTTCAATTTCAACGATTAACATTAGCATAGTCTAACGGTAACCAAAAGTTATAGGAGTTTGCTAAATTTGTTTTATTTTGTGATAACAATGTAGGTTTTTCATGCTTTGGAATGGCTGACGGAAGATTGATAGCTTGTTGTTTACAGGATAGCAATAGAAATGGCGTTTGATTTTGGCGGGCGATCGCATAAGAAGTTCTAGTTTCTAGTAGTTTCAGAAAAGCACGAGGAAGCATAGGAAGCATAGGTGTCCTTCCCCTAATGAACAAATCGCAAACTTACTAACTCGTAACCTAAATTTTTGAAAATTTTTATACAAAATTTAGAAATTTTTTTAAAAGTACGAAAAATTGCTAATATTCTAGTATATTACCCTAAAAATCGCTCCGAGCGTGCTAAAAATTGAGAATTTTTAGTTTTTGATCAATTTTTCGCCGAGCCCCCCCCCCCCCCTCGAAAATTTTTTTCTTAATTCTCCCCCGAAATTGACCTTTTCCTACGTCCTCCTTTTCAGCGCCAGACTCCCTACTTTTCTGTCTCATACCCCACTCTTTCCCCAGCCACACCACACCTTACAATCATAGGTGTAACGAAACGGGGATCTAAGGCATAGGTGTAGTGTGACGGAGATTTGGGGTGGGGGGAGGCTCCCCCCCCCCCCCCCAAACTTTGCTTGGGGGGCCCCCTCCGGGACCCCCCCCCAACCCGCCCCCAAACAATTTTTCATTTTTTATGCCAAAAATCGCATTTTCAGCCGTTTCTGACGATAAAAAACATCTAACCATAAAGTAAATTTAACATTAGACAGTGGTTTTAAACTCAAAAACTTTGATTGCCAACATGTTTCCAAGTCCAAAATATGGTCAATAGTTATAAGATCCATAATGCAGTTAAAACCGTGTAGTTCTCATAATTATAGATGAAGCTTGAAGCCAATAATTTGAAATTTGAAAATTTTTCAAGATTTACCCTAAAAATCCCCAATTTTTGGTCATTTTTCGTGCCTTCGGCGTGACTCCCCCCCCCCGTGACGTCCCCCCAAAAGATTTGAGGGAGGGTTTGGTAAAAGTGGTTGGGGCCGGAACTTCGCCCCCCCACCTTACACGCATAGGTGTACCTTGAGAAAACGTTGGTTGAGGGGGTAGCTGAAATTAGGGTGGGTGGGGTCAGCCGTTTTGAGGTTGGGGTGGGGTACGGAAAAATTATAATAAAAGGGGGGGGGGTAAAAAAATTTTCTGGTCAAAATTTAGAAAAAATTCGTAAATTTGCTAAAAAAAGCATTATTATTTCCAAATAAAAATCAACAATATTTCTTTCATTTTGCTCATTTTGTTCGAAAATCCCTTCCAAAAAAATTCGAATTTTTACTCATTTTGAGGCAAAAATTTTCAAAATTTTGAGGGTGGGGTCTAAATTTGGGTGGGTGGGGTCTGGGATTTGGCAATTGGTTTGTGGGGTCTGCCTGTAAATTTCGAGGAGTGGGTCGGCACTTTTCCATTTGGAGGAGGGGCCCCCCAACCCCCTCCACCATAGAGTGGCTGGGCAAAAAAATCTGGGGGGGTTCCGACGGGACGGAGGGTGGGGGACCCCCTTAAATTTTCGATTTTATGCCATTTTTGACCACTTTTTGCCAAAAATCTGGGGGCAGGAAAAAAAAATAGGTGGGGGGGGGGGGGGGGCATAGTGTGCCACTGGGATGGTTTAAAGGGGCCCCTTCCCCGGAAATTTGGGGGGCCCCTTTTTAGACCCCCCCAAATCTCTCAATGACCCCCCCCCCAAACCTCCCCCAAAAAAATTTTTCTATTTTTATGCCAAAAATCGCATTTTCAGCCATTGCTAATACCGAAAACATGAAATCATTAAGTCATTTTAACTTTAGACAGTGTCTTTAAACTCGAAACTTGATTGCCAACATGTTTCTGAGTCCAGAATAAGGTCAATACGCTGAGTCTAGAAGTCCATAAAACCGTTATAAATGTGTATTTCTCGCGATAATAAACACGTTAAGCCAAAAATTTGGACTTTTTAAAAAATTAAGTGGGGGTGGGGTTCAGAAAAAAGTAGGCAGGGGGTTTGGCGAAAAAGCAAGAGTAGGGGGGTTCGGTGAAAAGTCGATTTGGGGGGGAGGAGTAAGAAAAAATTTTCTAGGGGGGGGGGTCGGCAAAAAATTTCGAAAAAATTCTGTTTTTCGTTAAAAAATTGAAAAATTTTTTCAATTTACAGCTATTTTTAGCGATTTTTTGCTTAATTAAGCGAATTCTAGTACTTTTTCGCTAATTTTTTTGAATTTTTTGGAAAAAAATTTCGTTTCGAATTTTTAGCTAAAAATGTTCAAAAATTTAGGTAGGGGTTTGAAAATGTTTAGGGGGGAGGGTCTGAAAAAAATCGATTTGGGGAGAGGGGTAGAAAAAAACCTTTTAGGGGGGCTGGCGTCTGGAGACCCCTCCATTTGGGGGGAGGGGTCCCCCACCACCCCCCCCCCAACACACCCCATGCTGGGGGGGGCAGTGGCGGCACCAGGGGGGGGCCGGGAGGGGGGTCCCCCACCACCCCCCCCCCCCTAACACACTCATGCTGGGGGGGGGGCAGTGGCGGCACCAGGGGGAGTTTTGGAGGCTGGCCCCCCCCTTTGCGATTTGGGCCCCTCCCTTTGGGGTGTGCGGCTGGGCAAAAAAAAATCTGGGGGGGGGGGGGGGGGTTCCGACGGAGGGTGGGGGGACCCCCCCCCTAAATTTTCGATTTTATGCCATTTTTGACCACTTTTTGGCCAAAAATCTGGGGGGGGTACCAAAAATCTGGGGGGGGGGGTACAAAATCTGAAAATCTGGGGGTGGGGTCGCCAAAAATTTGTCATTTTAGTGGGGGGGTCCCCCCCCCCCCCCCCCCCTAACACA
>JASAND010026770.1:0-60833 GCA_030248195.1 Trissonchulus latispiculum
GGCAAACTCGCTCGCAAAAATCTACTGAAGAAAACAAAATTTTCTAAAACTTCCGTGTTCATTTTCCTATTGAACTTTGCCAATCATTTTTGTTCCAAGAATGTGAAGGAAGCGTCAGAAAAATCTCGTATGTCAAACATACACGTAGGCTTCTCGCAATAGGTGCTCAAATTGAGCCTAGGAAATGGAGGATTTGCTTAAATAAATATAATTATTTCACACTTTCCATTTCTAGATAGATACTGTACACCTTATGTTATGAATAGGATGTTGCTATGTAAGTATACTTAATGCCTACATATATATATATAAAGTACGAGCCAGTTCTTTCCATACAGATACAGATGTGGCAAAGGAAGCAAACGAGAAAAAATTGGGCTAAAATCACAGCGATATACTTTGATCGAGTATTGCGGTTTCGATATACTTTGATTGAAATTGGCGAATTTCGCAAATTATAGCGCAAATTCTAATACGAGGAGTTGCATTACATATTACATTACACTGTAGATAAGGAGGATAAACTCGTAAAATGGATCAACTATGTACGTATACCTTTGAGCCAATTTAACAGTATGGTAAAATTCACATGTCCACCAAGCTGATAACGTGCTTTTCCTTGATGCAAGGGTAGAAGGGTTCCGAGTTCCGAAGAACAACGAAACTTTCATAAACGTCAACAGTATACAGTATACAGTCAACGAATTATTGTTGTTAACATCGTCTTTTATGTCAAAGCCTGACCGGTTTGACACTGAGTTAACCGTTTGGACCGCTCCATTTTTGTCCCTCCCTGGAAAACGTCAGTTCTCAGTACGACAACACCTGTTGGCAAAACACTGGAATTGAATCATTTTCCTCTTCATTTACGACACAGGTTTAGGTTAACTTTGTTTTCATCAGAAGTATCTTCCTACTCACACACACACACAGAAAAGTTTGAATCTAATTCACTAGCAACAGTGACGCAATTGTGGAGATAATTATTTCAAAGGTTACCACTGGAAAACTAGTGCGTCTCAGCTTAGAGATTGCCCTAAGCTGTTATGGCTGCAAATGAAATGTACTCCCGCGGTTTATCACTTGACTGAAGTATCGAATAGTTACAATGACTGTGATCTTGATGAACAACGTTTCACTGTAATTCACTCCCCATCCATCCACGTTTTTCAAGCGGATGTGTTTCACAGAATTAACGTCAATAACAGCTTTTTGACAGAGAAATCATAGATGGTGAAGATGACAAAAAAGAAAAGATTCATGAAAACCCTAACGCCTACGCTTACTTAAAATAAGGAAGTATTTTTATGTATTTTTATCTTTCGAGTTCCTACCTACTGCAAATTTTTCGTGTTTCAGTCATAATTCACACCGAACATTAGTCTTCAACATCATGAACAAATAACGAAAATTACAGCCATCAGTCACTAATGGCTTTGCCTTTGTGATTGCAGGCAGGCGTTTTTCATTATTTCTTTACGATTAATGTCCGTTTCCTTCGTGCATCCTCCTGCTAGCCCGCGTTTACCTCATTTTCTTGATTAATCTTAACATCGAAATATTGTTCCTTCATTTCGTTTAGAAAGATAAAGGAAATGTGAATTGTTGAAATCAGGATTGAAAGATGCCAATACAGGAAACGGTTCAAAATCAAGATAGAAGCACCGAACTCATAAATAGTATAGAAACAGGGCAACTGTTACTTTATTATACTCCAAAAAGTAATCTCTCAAAGTCCTTGTACGGAACTCTTTTCATAGTTTGTTTTTCAGGTTTCTCAAACACTACATCTTTCCTTTCCTTTTTAAAATCGTCGAGCGCGTACAAAACGATCTTGCCCAGGTAGGTAGACTTCCGGTGGGCGGCGATCGCGAGTGGATCGGCGAAGGGGATTAGCCTCGACGCGAGGTTCTTCAACAGGCAGTGGGGGTGCCAATTCAGGTATAGGTTCAATGTCAACAATGTCAAAGTTATCCTCTGGAAGGGGTTCTGACACATCAGTTGTACGTCGTACTTGTCTTGCAGTCCATCGGGTAAGATCCTTTCCATTCCAGGTCTGGCCATTTTCTAGCAAGTATGTATTGGGATTTCAAAGATGTCTCATCCGTTAATGCTGTCCATAAAAAGAGTCAAGTTACCAACCGATTTCCTGAAAAGACACCGTTCCAGCGTAAAGGATACAGGTCCGCCAACTGCTCAAAATGTGGATATCAAAAGCATTTTAACCAAGACAAGTGCCCTGCCAAGTTTGAAAAGTGCAAGATATGTAACAAGCAAGGACACTTCGCAAAAGTTTGCCGCAATCGTCCAAAAAGTAATCTCTCAAAGTCCTTGTACAGAACTCTTTTCATAGTTTGTTTTTCAGGTTTCTCAAACACTACAAATAGCAGTCGCTTTTTATACTACAAGCTAAGTAAGAAAACCGGAAAAAATTGTGTGTGCGGAAGAAACACTACTCGAACCGTGACCGGACCGGAACTCGCGAACTCGGAACCAGTGACTTCTCGCACACGAGAACCGACGCAGCCTGGCAAGATTTGTCAGAGTTTGTGTACCAATGCACATGACTTTCACTGTGTACCCCACCCAAGCAAACTAATAGAAGAAAGCAATGTAAGCTTCAGTAGACTTGATCCACAGACACAAAGTCCTGTAGGATCGAAAGTTTGAAAAATTCTGACCTCCGGTGGGACTGGAATCAGCGACTATTTGCGCACAACTCGAATGCTCTGCCAACTGAGCTACGGAGGTGCACTACTAAAGCTCAACGCTCAGGATAGTCTACTGCACAGATGTCTGTCTTTATGAGGTGCAAATTTCGCTTTTCTCCTACCGTAGGAAGAACTCAAAGCACCTTAGTTTTACCATTCAATCTTTTGAATTTGACTGTCACATGAATAAACACCTGTTAAAGTAGACAGCTCAAGAGTGCCTAAACTAAACTCTGTGTCAAACTCCACAGCTACAACGTCTGGGCCTATAGAAAATTTATGAACTAGCTTACATGGGAAGCAAGAGTTAAGGTTTTCTTTCAGCTGTCCAGTTCAGATCAGAGATAATCACTTAAGAACAGGGTAGAAAGAAGAGATCCTAATATAATTGGCGCGTGTTGCTAAGACTACCCCAGAATGGATGGAAACACTGGCAACCCAGGCTAAGGAAATATGAAGAGTTATCTACAGTTGGAACAGTACCAGAACAGCAACCAATTGACGCACCGGTCGTCTAAAAGTGGCTAAAAGGTGGTAGCAATTTTAGAATTTCAGTCAAAGGTTTTGGGATTAAGTGGACTGTACCAAATTGATCAGAGATTTAGACTGGGTTAGATCTAAGTTATAAAATAGATCTTACTGTATGTGTTAGATCCCTTCCAATTAAAGAGTAGAATGAGCAGACAAAATTAGAGAGAGTTAGAACTAAGTTAAACTTAATCTTTCTGTAAATGTGAGAGGCCCTTCCAAAGTGTGAATCAAAACCAGAACTTAACTCTTTTATTTAATCTTAGCTGGTTTAATTCCACTCAAGCTGCATCTATTCATTCATCATTGAGATAAACTTAACTCGCTTAGCTCTTTCCTAAAAGCGCTCACGAGAGAAGTGGCATAACTGATGTTAACAGAGTTACCATATGTCGTGCTCAGGTCTTTTTCGCACTTTCCAGAAAACAACCAAAGAGGGAACATCCAGAAATGGAGGTATCCAATTCCTGGCAGTTTTTGTTTGCGTCACACTTAAACTGTCACCTAAGCTTCCGCTGTAGATTTTTCCATCTCCCCCTTCTTTGAGCGCCCTCCAGCTGAGCAGGATTTAGGTAGGAATTATTCCAATTTATGAAAGTGGATTACCACTTCTAAGCTTAAACCTAAACATTAACTGTGAACTCCCTGCCTGAGTTCTGAGCTTTGTTAAAGCGGGAAGGAAGTTGGACAATTTCTAAATAGAAGACAGCTTTTTTCGTGCCAAGTTAACAGCTCAAGAAGGCAGGAGTAAGGTAGAAACAGACGTTCCCACTCTTCCTTAGTCAAGGTTGGAGGGAACTGCTTGCACCAATAATGGTGGAAAAGAAATTGAAGGAACCGATTTTCGAAGAAATCAAGATCGCGACATTGAGTTTCGGTTTGCGTCAAACAACAATTTAATTTAATTTAACAATTCAATTTCGTTTTAATAAGTAACCAACTGGGAATATAAAAAAGCTGGAATAACGCTACAAGATATTTCAATATATATCGTCTTTTATTGCATTTATGTCAAGCTAGCTAGCTAGCTTTACTGCTTTAGATATCTGTTTCCACTTCACTGCCAGCGAGAGTATTACTCAATTTGTTGCAAACACCGACTCATGCATTTGTTTGAAAACTTACAGTTGTTACCCAAGCTAAGCTGCACTAAATTGTTCTAATTACCAGAAAAATGCTTCGCTTATACATGATCCTACAAAATCTATGTATCAAATTTAGCTATCATTTTCTTAGTGTAAGCTTAGATTACCACTGAAAAGATGCAAAGACTGAACAGATCTCCTTCCCACGGATCCCTTCTATTCTTGTAATTTAGATTCGTCTTAAAATAATGAGCCTGTGAGGACAGAATAGGAACTGGAGATCACCGCCTGAAAATAAGGTAATTTCCTGTGATGAACAAAAACTGCGGGAGAGCAACAACTTCAGCTTCTCTGTTAGTGCAAATGAACGTATACCTGTCTGATTCAAAATCCCTTCAAGTAGCACTCAAATGTGAGCTCAAAACTGTGCAAACCTTATATCTAACTGCATTACCAAAAGTACATAATACATAAGAGTATGACAGCAGCAGGACAAATTCGATCGCTCTGAGTGTGCTCGAGTTACGCGCAAATTTAACCCAGTGAGAGGACCCCCACCCCCTCCGGCCGCAAATTGGTGCCCAGTCGAAGCCGGGGTTCGCCCTCGCTGTATGCCTGTACATATGTTAAATCGCAAAAACACAAGCATCACATTCGCGGGTCAGCCCGAACACATGCAGAGCGGGCGCATTTTGTTTGACTCAGTTTGGCCCAATTTGTTGGTACGGAAAGGTTAGCTGTTAGCTTGCAGACAATGTGCCAGGCTTATAATAATGACAGAATGACTGCTGCCATACTCTTACTGTAACTGAATAACCAAGCGAGCCTGAGCCAACCTGTTTTTCACTCCAAAAATTATCTACGAGTTCAGAATAACAAGCAGTCAATAATGCGACCATTAATTAACATAATACACATTTATTAAAAACTGTGTAGCTTGTACAGACACTAACTGTCACTAGATCTACATAAGTTAAACCTAAGTGAATTTATTGCCTTAGTTTAGACAAATAGCTAATGCAAACCTGAAGTACAACGTAAATTTATCTATATGTACATAGCAGTTGTAGGCAAGGTATAACTTTACAGCACGGCAGCCTAATATATCAAGTCCGGACAAGCACTAATTAAGTGCAGCCTTATCCCAACTTGTGACAAGTTTTAACCTAAGCTAAAGATTGAAATGAATTATAGGTCATAAAAGGTTTTGCATGAGGAAAAGTTCATCTCAGTCAGTGCTAGAGTAGAGGTGTCTTTGTTTGGGGAGTTGAAAAGTGTGTTCTAGTGGTGGTATAGCTGAGGTGCCTTTAGAAGGGCACTCTTTTAGGCTAAAGTAAACTGAAGCTAATTTATCAAAGTGGGTCGAACTGGCGGGGGGGGGGCACCATCATAGGCTTAAACTAATGATTATGTATAGAGGCTTTGTGCTGTACCTAATTAAGCACGCAAGACTAATTTGCTGCGCGGAGCAGGAAAAACTCTACGCCTTTCGATAATTTCTGTAACGCTTATTAGTGTCAAATGAAGTTTGACTTTAATATTCAACCATCATTATCCTATCGCGGAGTGAAAGTCACATGCTGTAGATCTGTCCATTTCTCAGATCCGAACTACTGAATCAGATTAAGTCAGGATTTATCAAAAAACCCTCCTTTTTGTGCCTGTCAATAGGCATCCGCGTATTATTTTGATGAACTAAACCTAAGGGGGCACAGGCTTAGTCATAAACGGAAGTAAAGTGTTTCAACGTTGGGTGCTATACCTACCTTCTTAGGTATCTATTAAACGTTTATCGAGCACTGAATGGAAGTTAGAACGCTGACCATGCGGGCGAAATTGTTTGATTCACTGGGGTGAGGAACAATTTGGGTGCTGACAGCGTGCTGAGCGTGGACAGCGTACTCTTGGTAACATTAATAATGCTTTATTCATGTAGTATTCAATCAGACTACAACTTTAATGTGTATAATCACAACTCAATCCATATATCATATCTCATCTCGGAACCCTGCATTTTTACAACTTAATTTAAGACACCACATTCTTCCCTCGTTTTTTAAAATCTAAGTCTCCGTTCAAATTGATCGGTTCGGGGATTATATTGTTCGTGTGGTCTTCGTGTTCTTGTCGATCTCCTTGGAGGTGGCAATGGCATGGGAACATTCGGATTTGGAGGCTCTGGATTTGCTGCAGGAGGATCCTCTATTGAAATATCATCCTCTGGTTTCCAGAAGTTTTCTTGTTCTTCCCATTGAAAACACGACAGGTTTGGTGGAACAATTGTCAATGACCGACCGTTCCAAACCTGGCCGTTTTCCAACACAAATGTATTGCGTTGAACTTGCTTTACGACTTTCACTGGGTTGGAGAATTTAGGAGTTCCTTTTGAAGCATACGCTTTCTTGAATCTAACATAGTCACCAACCTTGATAGCAGACTTTGTGTCGATGATTCGGCTGGACGGTGGTGATGAGTACTTTTCTTGGTATCTCTGAAACTGTTCTCGGTTGAGTGATTTCTTGGATGCTGATCCAAATTCTTGTGGTATAAGCTTTGTTCTGAGTCGTCGTCCAAGAAATAGCTCTGCTGGGCCGAAAGTCGTACCTCGGTGCTCCGTCGCTCTGTATGTGAAAAGCATAGACTTCAAAGCGCTGTCCCAATCTTTTCCAGCCAGCAAATTCACTTGTAACCCTTCCTTCACGGTCTTGTTGATTCTTTCGACAAATCCATTAGCTGAGGGATTGTACACTGCAGTTCTTGAATGTTTGATTCCTTGTGAAGCTGCGTAGATTTGGAATTCTTTGCTGACGAATTGTGGACCGTTGTCCGTAACCAGCTCCAAGGGAATCCCATATCGTGCAATGATGGAGTTCAGAAAGCTAGTTATCGCTCTGCTTGTGATTGCTGAAGTAGACGCGACTTCTGCCCATTTACTGTAGTAGTCCGCTAGGACAATCAAAAACTGTTTTCCTTTAGGAGCATTTTGAAACGGTCCAACAATATCCATAGCTACTTTGTCCCATGGCTTTAACGGTAATGGAACTGGCTCATGGGGTATAGATTGGAGGTTTGCAGTTTTGTCACTGAACTGGCATGCATAGCAATTTTGAATGTATTCTTGAACATCTCGGTTTATCCCTGGCCACCAATAGTATCGTCGTAGTGTCTGTTTCGTCTTCACTATTCCCGGATGATTTTCATGTGCCAGGTAGACTGCTTTCTTTCGGAGAGTTTCTGGTAGAATCACTTGGCAATCATCCTTGGCAAGGCATCCGTGCCAAATGAAGAGATCGTGTCGAATTTTGTAGAATGGTTGGATATTCTTACTAATCAAAGATGGTTTAGGCCACTTCTTTCTTAAATATTGCAGAACCAGTGAAATCGTGTTATCACTGTTGCTTTCTTCCAGAATTTCTTTGACAGTAAACGCAGTTTGAGCTTCTGTCAGCGCCATTATCATATCACAGCTGTCGTCGATCTCTTCCACCGCCTCTTTGTGATTGAGCCGAGACAAGTAGTCGGCAACGACATTTTCAAAAGCCGGTTTGTGTTGAACTTTGTAGTCATATTCCATTAATCTAGAGTACCATCTTGCTAATCTTAATGGCTTTCTACCGCGTTCATTCGGGCACGTTAGTAACGTGAGCAAGGCTTGATGATCAGTGCGTAAGACAAATGAGCGGCCAAACAAATAGACATGCCAATGCTCACATGCCCAGATCGCAGCAAGCGCTTCCTTTTCACTGGTTGAATAACTTTTTTCGGAAGTTGAAAGTGATCTCGATGCAAAGGCAATTACCTTTTCTTCACCATGCTGTATTTGACTGAGAACAGCACCAAGTCCAACGTCGGATGCATCTGTAGACACAATGGTTTCAGCTTCAGGATCAAAAGTAGTCAATGCTGGTGCCGAAACGATCATCTTTTTGATCTTCTGGAATATTTCATTGCATTCGGTGGACCAAGACAATTCTCCTTGTGAGCTAGCTGCTAAGTCTCTTAGTGGTTTCACAAGCGTTGAAAAGTTCGGTACAAAGCGCAGACAGTAAGCAGACATCCCAAGAAATCTTCGTAAGGACTTTGAATCTTCTGGTTTAGGAACGTCAACAATCTTTTGGATGTTCTTAGCATTGATCCTGATACCATCCGAAGTAATTGTATGTCCAAGAAAATCGATCTTGTCTTTATTAAATTCACATTTGCTGAATTCAATCCGAGCATTTGCTTTCTCCAGTCTACGAAGGACGTCATGCAATCTTCTGTCATGCTCTTCTTGTGTGCTGCCAAATATCAATATATCATCCTGATATACAATCTTACCATCAATGTTGGCCAATAGGATATCCATGGTGCGTTGAAACGCACTTGCAGCAGTCTTCAGACCCATTGGCATCTTTTTGTATCTGTACAAGCCAGGCTCCGTTAGGAATGAAGTATATTTTCTGCTGTCTTCATCTAGCTTCAATTGAAAATAGGCCTTTCCTAGTTCTACTTTGCTAAATATGTTAGCTTTATGCAATCTATGAAGACTTTCTTCAACGTTGGGCAACGGGTATTTATCATTGACGATGACATTGTTTAGTTGTCTCAAATCACAACATATTCTTATTTTTCGATTTGGTTTAGGTGCAACAACAAATGGGTGGACCCAATCAGCTTTGTCAATTTTTTCAATAACTTCATCCTTTTCAAGTTGCTGCAACTCTTTGACAACTTTTTCTCTTAAGGAAATGGGAATTTTTCGCAGCTTCTGAACAACTGGCTTAGCATCTGGCCTGAGTTGAATACTATGAACGAAACCTTTTAAAGTACCCAACGAATTAGAAAACAAAACAGGGAATTGATTTTCCAAAGATTCTTTATTGACATTATGAATGGACAAGGTTCCACCTTCTATGTTCAGTTGCAGAAGACGGATTAAATCCAAGCCCAAAATCATTTGACTTCCAGTGACAACATAGATTTTACTGGAAACTGTTCTTTCTTTGTACTGTATCACTGTTCGGAAATATCCTTTCACCTGCAGCGGAGTTTTATCATAATTGAATAGCTTTGATAAGGTCTTTTCCAAGGGGATGTTGCTGAACAATTCCGTATAAACGGAATCTGGAATCAAGGATACCTGCGCGCCTGTGTCAACAGTCATAGTTATAGGGGCAAACGTCGAATCCGAAACCATGGCATTCACTGTGACTTTAAGAAATTCTTTGGCATTTAAAGACTTTATGTTCATGACTTGGACTTCTGTGTCTGACTCTGAATCAGTTTGTGTCAAGCATTCTACGGTGTGAACAGGCTTTTGGTATTTCTTGTTTCGACAAACCTTGGCAAAGTGACCTTGTTTGGAACATAAACGACAAGTCTCAAAACGGGCAGGATTTTTACAACTTAATTTAAGACACCACAGATGTCAGCTGTTATGGCTTAGGGACGTTTTCTAAGTGTTTAATGATTGTACCGGGACTTCAACTATCAGATATTTAGTGGGGTACTGTGCTTATAAATTTATTATGCTAACTAATTATTTAATTTGCTCTCATAAAAATTGTTGTGTTACCCGTTTTTTTTGTAAATTAATTGTCTTTCAATTTTCTGTATTTATCGAAATCTTCTACTGCTAACTTTTCGGGGTCTCTCTTTTGTACTATTACTCAATACTCAGTTTCATTCAATTTCTTACTTATGTCAACTGTTCTTCATCGCCGATTAAACTCCGTCCGATAGGATACACCTCGGTAACTCTTGGCGAGGTACGCACAAGCTGACTGGATTGAATACCAACTAGAACGACAATCGGTTAATTATACTTAACTAGTTGGATGGATGGATGGATGGATTGAACTCACTGATGGAACAAGAGTTTTTACTCAATAACATCACCAAACATAGTTGTTTGGTTAGGGTTCGGTTCCAGCTCAGAGTAGCTCATTTTTAACACCTACGTTGGGTTAATATTTTCCCGTTTCTACCAGCTAGCTACGAACTTACTGTGTGCTAATTGGTTGGAGGAAACGTTGGGACGTTGGTTGGGCGTACACACTGTTGAGTAGATTGTCGATTGTCGTAGTTCATAAGTATGTATTAACTTATTCTTGGTTGGGGAATTCCAAGTGATGCTCACAAAGGATTTCTCTAGCATTTCCATAATTTAGTTGCTAAATTTTCTCAAATCTTTCCAACTGCTTTCTAAGAATTTTAAGAAAGGGCAGAGTATTTCGTTTAGTTCGTTTAACTCTGTATGCGTTTGATTTTCCTCGTTAAACTCTTTCACGAATATAATCGAGCTAAGTTCCACGTAACTTGTTTGTGAAAAGCTCCGAAGCTTTCCCTGTCTGAAAACTCACACCGCTACAGCAGCTACGTTGGAAATGTTGTTTCAAATATTTTGTGCGTATAACTTGCGGTGTCTGGGCGAGTTGTCCATAAATTAATAAATGAATTATGCCAAAATTTTTGTTGCAGAAAATCGATTGCTATAAAACACCGTTGAAATTATTTCAAACATTTTGATATAAAGTCAGCCATGCAGGTTGCAAACAAAGTCACTAAATCCCTACTAATGTGTTTTGCAGCTATCGTGTGGTAATAGATCCATTATTTCCAAATATCATACTTTAGAGACTGTCAACCAAACAGAAGACGGTGTCGCTTGTCTGCATTCTGAAGAGTATACCTATATTATGTCAGATTATGGACAGCATTGTGACGACGCATGCAAAAACATATCTTCCAGCTGCAATTTCGATGGCATTGAGTGCAATGCTACTCTCCACAATGACATCTTCGAACGGATGCTGCAGCTATATCCCGATTTATTGTCTTTCCATGAAGTGATTTCTGATATTTATGCAGGAATTTTAAGAGAATGTGACGGTTCTTTTAATGCTGCTAGAAGAGAGGGAAAATATACCTACACACCACAATACTGTTCTGAAGGCCTTTTTAATGTATCGCAACTTTGCCGGTGTGACAGTAAGTGAATAAGGGACAATAACGTAAGGATAAATGTGAAAGCAGAATTTGAACCTAGTCTGGATTTGAGGTAGAATTGAGCATAATTGAATTTTGAGTTAGCTAGAGAATGGGCTTCTGTGTTGGGATCATCTAATTTTGCTATATAATTTGGAGCTGGTTTTGCAATGAAGTTTTAATGTCTTTTTATTCGGGCCCGTACAGTCTTTAACCCTATTTTGCGACAAATTTGGTATCTCGCGACGAATTCGATTTTTGTTTTTGATATACATACCTATTTGGATTGGAATTATGCTCATTTGAGCGGAGTTGGATTAGTAGTTTTAACTGAGCTACTTAAGGAGGAAACTACCCCCAACCTTTTCTTTACATAATTAAGATAAGATGAAACATTGCTGTGTTACTAATTTTGAAGAGATAACGCTAAATTCAGTCAATTGTTCATTTATGTTTTCGGAATGGAATTATTATCTTGCCCAGAAACAAATATGACACATGTAGAAGAAAGCATTTCTCCACTTTCCTATTGCAGGGAAGGTAAATTCCGTATTGGCTTTCTGAAATTATATAAAACCATTTATATCTCAAAGTCTTGACAAGTATAAGAGAAGAAACTGTTTAGATACGAATTAGAGTGTGTTGTTGAAATTTCCGCCAGTAATCTGAACACGGACGTCAAGGTCAGATTGGCTATCTGTTGTTGTGATCATACCACATAGATATATAGGGTAAAACTTCGATGTGTGGATCTGGTTACAGTATGGCATGGCGAAAAACTGATCAGAACTCAACTTGACACAAGGCTATGCTTTTACAATACACATATGCTAACTCGTATTACAAACACAATACTGAATCAAATCTCGTTGAGCATTTTTAGCTGATGATTTATTTAAGTCTTTAATTTTAATCAGCAGTTTCTTTAAATGGTATGTGTTTAGCTACTGGGTATGGGTGCGTAAGTTTGTTACTGGCGCCACTGTTTGCTAGTCCGTGCTACTTCTTAAAACGGTTTCTGCATTTTTATATTTAGCTAACCTATCTGCTTGCATTCATTATCAAAACAAAACGTTCCTATTTGGAAAAGCTGGAGAATCATGCAAAGCTTCCTGTGAACGCCATGGTTTTACCTGTGCTTTCGAAGACTATGATTGCCTATCTCCAAACGACAGCTTCCGGAGTGCGTCAACATTAGCCAAAGAAAATAATATAACAATTACATTGGCTTGGCCACAATATTATTCCGATAATCGTCACATGTCTCAGCTTGATTTAGTTAGTTATGGCGAAGCTAGCTATTTCATTCGAAACCCGGCTATAGCAAGCATGGGTTGCGACCATGTTACAAATTATTATTTTGGAAATGTAATACAACATCTCTGCCAATGCAGTAAGCGTGCAAATGTGTTGTTGGTGAGGATTGATTAATGGTTAATGGTAAAATGTTAAATGGTATAATTAAAAGTTAGTGGTTAAATTAATGGTCAATAAGTTTATTGTATGGTATATACTATACCGCAATCAAAAACCACCTGAACGGAGTAATGAATAAAAATGAATCATCTGCAAATTTCTTTAGCACTTCCTTCACATCGATGATTTTTCACTTATATGGGGTATTTGCAATCTTAGATGCTGCAAAATCCAAATAGGTGGAAAATCGTCAACTAAAACATAAATCATCGATGAAACTGACTAAAGGAGTTTAAGGACAGAAGATAATTTGTGAAGTTTGTGGCATGGTCTCTAATTTTAGGTCCATTTGACTTGGTGTAAATCTTTAGATGCGATTCCACTAATCCACATTAAAAGATTTGAACATTTGTTTAACCCCACCGTTGTTAAGATTAGAAAGTAAACATATATTAAACTAAAATAAACCCTGTAACGGATCAAGGTTGGAATGGTCAACCTTTCCGTTGCTGGCGGTAGTAGCTAGGCTAGCTACCCGCTTGGCTTCCTATAACATCATCATTGTGGGCTGGGACACGTTTGCAAGTCAGGTAGCTCCTCAACGTGTATGCGTGGGATTGGGTGGGTTCCCCCCCTCGTGACTTTGGGAGCTACGTGATTTGGGGGAAATTCTCACTAGGGGGCGCTCGTGGGAGGGTCCAACCCAACACTCGCTTCCCCCCTTTATTATTGTTATTTCTGCGTTTGTGTACAGTTGCGTTTATTCTGCTATTCTCCCCATTTTACTGTGTAAATATTCTGTGTCTCCCTCAGCTCTCCCCAGAGCTTGGTACGTTGGCTGACCCCCGTCAGCCCGCTGTAACTGTAAGTCTATTGTTTTGTGTGTTTGTTTGTGTGCTTGAGGGTTCATCCCAGTATTATTATTGTGTTGTTATTACTGTTATAATTAATAACTACTTGTTGTTCTTGTTCCTTATTAAAGTGTATTTAGTTAGGTTTGAGTCTTACTGAGCTCCTGCTAGGTAGGTAGTTCTGTTCTGAGTGAGTGAGAGTGCGAGTCATCTCGCCCTTAGGATCGGATTATCTACTGCGTATGTTGTCTGGCGAGGCTGTCCCGACCGTCTCCTGTAGTCGGTCAGTTATCCATTTGTGCCACGGTCTCCGCGTCCGCTACGTCTGGGCGTGGTAACGGTGTTAGTACGTAGGTTAAACTACTAGCCCCGCTACAACCCTATATTTCATCGGTTCTCGTAAATATGGTTTTATGATAATGCTAATGTTGTGTTGTGGCATACTCTTTTCAATTATTAAGCTCAGTCGGATACCGACCCTGGCACTGTGCAGTGCTTGTCTTCCGATGAAGCCGTGGATGTGAATTTTCTTCCTCCTGCCGTTTCTGTTTGCTCCCGCAAAGGTATAAATTTTTGTCAATTAATTAATAATGACAATGATAATCCATTTCAAAATGACTCGGGATGTCGTCAAGTTAATGCCTTGGAGAGGGCACAAGCAAACTAACCCGATTAACATGTAACAGTTTGAGTTTATCAACAAAACCAGCAACATAAGCGAACACAAACTGTATCGAAACCGAAAGTTCAATTCCATCCAAGCAAAGCAGTGAAAGACCGGGACGGGAACGAAGGCTCATCAGAAGAAATTATATGAACACGTATTGTATGTTGAAACTAGAGATGTAATCGGGTACGAGTACGTGTCAATTGAAGTCTAAATGAACCGGATCACCGGACGCAGAGCTCAGATCCGGTCTGGACTCTTTATTTTTCGTTTAAAAGATTTTCTATGAAGGCGCCTTTATTTAGAATGTTTAGCCAATATTTTGGACAAGCTGTAAACTGTCAGTCTACATCTCAATACAGCCACCCTTGGTTGGTTGTCTAAGTCCTTATGTTTTTATTACATTCGCAAAGCTGCTCCATTTGAGGTTGTGTTTAGGTTTAGTTCAGATAAAACTGTTGTTGCCTCTCAGAGTTGTGTCGCATGAATTTTCAGCCATTGCAGTAATTATGAATTCATCACCATTCAGTACAAATGTGTACTGTAAAAATTCTGGCTGTTTTATTACAGAAATAAGCCAAGCCTGTCGCCATTGGGATGGCTATTCCTACACATTCTCACAGATTGCAGGAACCTGCTCTTCAGCGTGTTCTACATACTCCTTAAACTGTTCATTTTCTGGCATAGAAAGCACACCCTCTGACCTTCTGCATGATATAATGTTCGAGTTAGCTAAGGCAGAAAATTTATCATGTACTGAAGGATCAGCGGCGAGATTGAGTTACCCTGCAGGTCCAGTTCAATCTTTTCCCGACCAGCAGGAACTACTAAATTACATGAATGAAGACGGATTTACATGTAGCTGGTGGAAACTTGACATCTGTGGCGTCCTTCCATCATGCTGGTATGATCACTACAGATACAGACAACTCTGTCGATGTGGTAAAGATGGTTGTATTGCTTGCCGATAGTTCAGTTTTTATCAAGAACATTCGCAACATATGTAGTGTAAGTATATTGGTGTCACAGAGGCTGAACATACTTGTCAGTAAGCTCACACGCAGACATTTTGAAAAAATTGAAATACCAGTCGAACCGACTCGAACAGCAGCGCGATTGTTTCGAATTGCACTAGTAAATAGCAATCACACACAATTTTTGCTAAATTTGCGGTTTCTCTTATTTTTTCCGCACAAAGTGGGATTTTAAATTTAAAAAATGACTAACGTTAATGCTAGTGCAGTTGTCCGTTATGACATTTAGTCATGTGTATGCAAATCCAAATATCTTCGCAAATTATTCTTTGTAATCTTAATCCAAAAATGCCGGGATTTTTGACACTGTGTGCCGACAGCATACTGCCGAGAAGGGAATTAGCGTTTAAATGCATTTCATTCTTTTAAAACCTTTAAAAGTCATCGTTATCGTTCCCATAAAAATAACAATACGTCATCTTTAAGTGTGAATATGCACATTAGACTAACTGTCCCATTAGCGGTCTGGTACATCACTCCAAGGCCATTATTTCAGTCTCAGCCAGTGCTAGTTCGCATTGCCCGGAAGCTTCTGCTCCCCAAACGAAGACATATACTTGGTCAACGCCAAAATCATGTTGTAAGTTGTATTATATAAAAGGTAAGAATATTGTAAACCTCGATTCTCTGTCCATCTAATTTATTCAACATTCATCATAATTAGGAAGAAATTCAATCCACTGGGTTCCCCATATTTATTTGATTGTGTAAATACGCTAAGACCAGAATACACTCATCTTCTTTTCTTTTGGGGAGGGTCGACTCGCCCACACATACCTCCCATAGGGAGAGGGATCGGATTAACCAACAACGTCCGCGACTCAGTTATAGAAGCTTGGTCCATTGAAGTATTAATGTGCCTTTTCTTTTGGCAAGTATCTTTGTTTGATGGTCGCCAAGGTGGATTTTCTTTGGACGGGGAGTCAAATTGACTGATCCGATTGGCTTAATCCTCCCAAAAGGGGAACTTATTTTATTAGGAAACTGAAACAACCTTAATCTTTTGTTAAACCCTCTGCCCATACGGGGTCGAATTTCTGCAATTTGATAGATCGTGTCGTACATAGTGTTGGGCGTTGGCTGGATTTTTCGTTGGCCAACATCTAATTGGCTATTTGTTGGCCGTTAGCCGTTGGTCGGCCAAGCCAATTGGCCCAGAAACTCTCGACCAGCGGCCAATGGCTTGGCCGGCCCTTGGCCGCACCTGCGAACGCCCAATACTAGTCGTACATCCCTCAAACAGAGAACATTCATGTATTCTGGCTGGAACTCCGTTAATACGCAATGAAATGAAAAAGAGTGGCCTAATAGCTGAGAATTCTTTTTATGAATATATATATATATATATATATATATATATATATATATATATATATATATATATATATATATATATATATATATATAATAAACATATACATAAATACATGTAAAAGCTAGCGAATATTTTGTAATTACACGTGCATAAAATATGTGTATTATGTACGCACCAACAGGGAGCCCAAATTTTGAGAAGCTGCATATATCAGATCAAATCTGACGTCTAGGCGGTCCTGAGAATCTAATCGAAAAAATTTTCCACTGAGCGAGTCACGAGCAGTAGCCAGTCAAAGTCAAAAAGCGGCAAAGATCAATCAAAGGATTTTGAAAATTCAAAAATGGAATAACTCACTAAATTTTCAACCAAAAAAGTTGAAATTAGGTGTGTAGGACTTTCAGACAAGGGAAATGTTCCTGCAAAAACCGCGTTACTAAAGTGTACTAATCTTTCTGTACAAAAAGTGGCGCCCTTTGAAATCGCACGGGAAATTTCAAAAAATTTTCACGAACACAAAGATCTCGTCAGTCCGGTTCAGAAAA
Source organism: Trissonchulus latispiculum (assembly GCA_030248195.1). NCBI lineage: Eukaryota > Metazoa > Nematoda > Enoplea > Enoplida > Ironidae > Trissonchulus > Trissonchulus latispiculum. Next base: position 17,122 of record JASAND010026770.1, read on the forward strand.
TGAATATTTAAGGTTGACAGCGTTAAAGCTTGAAGCGTTTTTGAGATATAAAGAAAATAATTTCGGTTTCTGTGGTGCTGTAGTGACAACTTTCTTTCTTTCGTCTGTTATCTTGTATCTTTCTACAGCCATTGTGCACCACCTGTCAGCTTGAGCTTGTCTCGCGGGGCGTGTGTCTTTGGCAGGGCTATATGCCCATTCAAAAACGTGTCACTACAGTTTGGGAACGAATTCAAACTTAAGCTTGGTTCGATTGTGCGATTGTAGCTCAATCGGTAGAGCGTCGGTCTAGTTAAAGCGAAGGTTGTGGGTTCGATCCCCACCTCAGGCCCGAATTTTTCGGATCTGTGGTGCTGTAGTGACAACTTTCTTTCGTCTATTATCTTGTATCTTTCTACATTTTTTGTCAGACTTCAGTTAGGTGTTTGGCTATGTTTGGATAGGTCGGGCGGGAGTTCCTTAACTAATACTGCAACTGAGACCTGTATTAAATACTGATCAATATTTGTCACGATTTAGTCAAGTTTGTGAAAGTTTTGTTATAATTTTTTGTATTTGAGTAGTTGTAGTATGGCAGCTTTGATAATGCCTATTAAAATGTCGCTTACTAATTTTATTATTTATTTGATGGGCGCTCAAATGGCTATTGAGATATTGAGATAAATGTTGGGCTTGGCTCAAGGATGTCTTAAGAGAAAAATACATAAGATATAAGACATAAAACAGCAGTATCAATGTTTAAGGACATAAGACATAAGGCATAAGATATAGTGTGAACCAGGCTTTAATCTAATTTTTCTCACTTATAGCGACTACGACAAAATTTTCGCGAGGATCAACGTCATCTTCTCCAGAAGCAGTAGCTGAACCTTTATTGAAAACCACTAGGACGACGACTGATGCAGCAACTTCAACTTTGCAAGCTACTGCACCACAATCACATGCCCCAGTGGCAGACGATTTTGTAGAGGTCAGTCAGTTAGCCATAACTGAGCAAGTCATACTGTACCGCAACTAACTAGCATACTCGATTTATGGATTCGCATTGTCAATAGGAACAGGGTACCAGAATATAGCCGGAAATTAGAATATACTATGTACCTTTGCTTTTAAACAGACTTTCGAATTGATGGCCTTAAATAAAAATAATTTAGTAATGTGTTAATGAATAATATTTTGTAGCATTTGCATTGCAGCTTAATCTTCATCCTTACATACGTCTGGTTAACTGCATAATGCAATGGTAGTAATGGTTCTTTTAGGAAATATTGCCAGCCACAACCATAGCACCGACCACAAATCCAGATATTGCATATTATGGTAACGTTTTTACCTTTGCATCATTCAAGTTGAAGAGTGCTGTGGCATCAAATTGCCATGTAAAACTAAGAACATGATTAGTGTGTCAAAGCTAGCTTAGACAAGCTTTGCGACATGAGATTGTATTTAGGTTGGAATACCTTTTTGCAACGGGTGGTGCAACGAAATGGTCAGTTTTGACAATTCTATTTTGTTGTGTTAAAATAACGAACATGTACGAACTTAGTTTATCGCAACTAGATACTATCTTGCAGAGCTAAAATTGTCAGCTCTTTAACAGCCCATTTTTAGGGAAAACGTACTTTGTAACCGAATCACGAACGTTTTCATGTACACTACATCTTAACTTTCTTGAATTTAATTCCTTCACCAATACTTCAAATAGAGATGCCTTAACAATACTATGCTCAATTCAATGAGTTAATTCGAGACCTATTAACACGACAAAATACATTCAATGACAGTTCAAAATGAAATTGTCAATATTTCTCATTAACGGGTTAATACTCAAAATTTATCACACATTCGTCGGCTCAGTGAGTAGTGGCACCTCTTCGCATATCTGAATATGCGTCTTTCAAATAATTAATTTTTGACCTGTAACTAGATTCTACCAATTCAATAGGAATGTAGTTAATTATTTAACGAGTTTCTCACAATGTTCGTTGGCAACAAAATTACATTCACCACACTTTCTTGAGAATGTAAGTTAGCCGCCAACGAACATTCTCACAATGTACGTTGGCAGCTAACTTACATTCTCAGAATAAATTGTTCACTAACTAATTCAACATAGATTCTCATTAGCTAGCTGTTTATAGAACGAGCGGTAAATTTAAAAGGGATCAATTATATTTCATGGGAAATGAATGTTTATTTAACTAAAAAACTAATTTAAAACGTGTAACATTTTGTAAACTTCAAGGCAAATGCAATTCTGAATTCCGAAATCTTTAAAAAACTTTCTTGCAAAACCACACAGTTTTACCTCATATTCTCTTTAGATCTTTCTAACGTATATATAACTACTGCAGACCTGCAGCAACAATGTAATGGGTTTCATTGAGACCTGAGAAATTAAAATTCCCCCGTCTAAAAATTGTGCCCAATTTTCTATCTATTTAAATTGTTTATACGGTCCCTGTTTGCTACGGGCACATTCAGGTTTTTATTTCCCTTTTAAATTTACGATTACGACAAGAAGTAACTTAGATTTTCTGCAAAAGCTACATAAATTCCCACGACATCGACGTAGATTCCAACTACATTCACACTACATGCTCTGTAGTCGAATGTGAGCTGCTAAGCTCTATAAAACCTAGTTTTGGGTTGATTATCTGATTCAATACTTATTACTTTAGGTTTGATGCTATGCACTGCAAAATTATTTGTGTTTTCTATTTTTTGCAAAACCTTCACTTCCTTGCTCAACTTTTCTTCAGATCTTGCTAACATATATATATATATATATATATATATATATATATATATATATATATATATATATATATATATATATATATATATATATATATATATATATATAGCCACTGCAGACCTGCAGCATCAATCGAATGGAGACCTCAGAAACTAAAATTCCCCCGTTTAAAAAAACTGTGCCCAATTTTGCATCTACCTAAATTCGTTTTATACGGCCCCTGTTTGTTACTGGGCACATGCAACTTTTGATTTCGTCTTTTAACTTACGATTACGACAAAAAGTAACTTAGATTCTCTGCAAAAGCTACATAGATTCCCACTGCATCGACATAGATTCAAACTACATTCACACTATATGCTCTGTAGTCGAATGTGAGCTAAGCTCTACAAAACCTAGTTTTGGCTTGATCAATCTGATTTATTACTTACAGAAACGGAAAATTTCAAACACAGCCTTCCTACCTACACGTAACTGTACCTATTACTTGCTCTTCTTGCTTCATTTTATTTTTGAGGGCAGTACCTAGCTTAGCCAGATCACTAAGCTAAAACCGGCTTAAAAACTAGCAAACAACTCCTTTTATTTTCCGGCAAATAAGATATGGGCCATGAATGAAGCTATTACTGCAATACACAATGATATTGTATACACTCTATTGTTTCACATAAAAATAACTAGAAGTTTGAGGCAGTAAACAGGCTAGAAAGGACATAATCTCAGTAATCAGTTTTGAAAATGGCGTTAAGGGAGAAGTTTTTTGGATATTAATGTGTCCAATTAGGGACAAAAAATTTATAGGGTTACCAATTTTCGCAAATAGGTCACGTTTTACTAGTAAAAACTGTCCGCTTAGCAAGAGTTGAATGGGACACTAAAATACGTATATATATATATATATATATATATATATATATTTATATATATATATGTGTGTGTGTATATATATATATACATATATATATATATATATATACATATATATACTCTTAAAATACGCAGCACAACATACATTGCTCCCCCAGGATTAGGAAATTTTAAAAAGTAAACTTAATTTTTGAGCACTTTTAAGCTTAGTTATAGCAGTATATGTAGAAAACAGGCTTTTTATACTGTTTTTGGCATTTCTAGCTAATTTTGCTTCCCCCCACTTTTGGACCTATTAGCTGTTAGCGTCAAACACGATATTCAACCGCCCTAGGAAGCTCTCTTTGTAGGTTTGACAATACGGTATCGGACATCAAAACTCCAGCCCGTTTACTGTGCTGGTATCGCTTTGTGTAAATTTGACCCTGTAGGCTCCAATTCTTTATGACAGTGGATGAAACATTCCAAATATATTATTTTGGTGCTCTTTAACATTCTGGGACCAGTCCCGCATTTTTAGGTGAAAAGATAAGAAATATTTGGTTTTTTCAATATCCTCTCTCTATGTAGTTGGTACACCGAATTGCTTGTTGTGGCTGGAAAGAGGTCCCAAAAATGAAGATTTTTGCTTTTACAACCCTTGCGCTATCTCTAGTGGTTAAGTCAGTATAAGCCAATAGCGGTTTCGGTGGTCCATAAATGGTCATTTTCGTGGAAATCAGTTTTTTCAAAATTATATGCTGCAAAATCTTGCGAACAATTTTGGTTTATTTTACATTGCACATTTTATCAATGCCTGTTAAATGGAGATTTGTGCGAAAAACCATTTTGGCAAAACTGCGATTATTTTGTTTTGAACATCGATTTCTCAACAACTACTTGACAGATTCCAGAGATTTTTGGCTTCGACTGGAAAGAAACTCAATGCGAAGTTGCGAAATTTCGTGTTACCGCACATTTGGTAAATTTTCTGGAGCATCATGATGACCTGTTGAGCCAAATCCAAGAAATCCCACGGCCCACATGTCCTTCATATCGTCGCACCAAAAGAAATTTTGGTCGATTCAAGTTTTAAGAAATCGATGTTCAAAATTTTTTGTCTATATTCAGCCTGTCAGATGTCAATGTCAGACACTTTTGGCTATTTTTTGTTAATTTTGCTTGTTTCGTAAACTCATGTGAATGTTCAGATTGCGAGCTTCAAAATGATGTATAAAGCTCTTTCTACCTCCCAATACTGCGAAAGTTATAGCGTTTCAAAATCACCACAAAACCACTGCACAAAAGGATACCACCCACTACCTTAAATAACGGCCTACATTAACTGTGGTAAAAAGCTCACTTGTTCATTACATCATGCCGGTCTTTATCACCATCATCATCCTCATCAAAGCCCTGTTGCACCAAAGACTAATTACTTTTTATTCAGTCATCTGCAATTAGCAGAATTTGTTGCACCAACTTCACTAATTACAACCACTGATCGGTAATCAGTATTAAATAATCAGTAATTAATCACTATTTCGTTGACTTCTTTGGTATTTACTGATCACTGATTGATTTTTATTTAAGTTTAATTATTCGAAATGTTTTGGGTTTACTACTTAAATATACCTCAGTTTAATCAACATATCTGAATGGAAGAGAGTCCAGCATCACCAAAAGCCAGAAATGCTGTGCAACAAGAGGAGTAAATGTCGTAATCGCAGTAACCTGCCTAACATTTCTGTCCTTAAAACCAGCAAAGACAATAAATCTTTTTAGCACCATTACAACTTTGCACGTGAAAGTAGCTTCACATACGCTGCTGTGCCCTAAGCCACAGAAGTAATATTGGTCCACAAACTTGTGACAAAATATTGCTAATTCTATTTTTTCTATATTGGTAATTATTAGACGGACCAACTTTTAAAACAATAAGAAAATTTGCTACAATTATTATAAAAATATTCAATATCGGTGCAGTATGACCTACATTTGCCAATTTTAGGCATCAATGAGTGTGAGTATAAGCCGTGTGCAATGGGATCCCTTTGTACAGATCTAACAGTCGGGTTTGAGTGTATCTGCGCACGAGGATTCACTGGACAATTTTGTGAAAGTGGTAAAATTTAAAGAAGCATTAACGTTGGTTAATAAATAAGTGTAATTTCTGAATATAATAGAGCATCTTCCCGCATACTGAACACAGTTCTCGTAGTGTTCGTTGATTGAATTGAATTATAAAATATCGTTACTGTATTAATTAGAGCTGGGCTGTTATATCCGTTATTTATATGTCTAGACATCAACGAATGTGACTCTTTTCCATGTTCAGTAAACAGCACATGTATTAACAAAAAGCCAGGATTTAGATGTGAATGCAGTGATGGAATGACAGGCCCCTTTTGCGACGAGAGTAAGCTACGTGCATCAACTTGTCTTGCCACTTTTAACTACAAATTACAGAGTTAGTGGTCGCTGACAGCAAATATTTCGTAGTATCCGAATATGTATTTCCTACAATTTGTAGTAGTATCGACCAACAACTACAAAATCATAAATATTGGTCAAACAACTTGACAGAAGCCAAGCAATAGCTAAGGTTTACACTGCAGAGTGGACTAAAACAAAAGAGATCACTACAAATAATATGGAAGCAGCAGGAAGAATACAGTATCGTCGCAAATTCGCCGTTGCGTTGCTGCAATTCGTAGTTTTACGAGCTATGGATAATCAGATCGTGTGGTCGAATATCAACATTTCTAACTAGCCTGTTGCTAGCTACCCTATCAGTATAGATTGGGGTGGGGGAGTTGAGCTTACCCAGCACAATTGGAGGATCTACGTATGAGCTGTATGATACTTTCTGAGCTTGCCTGCTGATGTCACATTAATCTTTAACGCACGGTGTGCTTTATATTTGAAAAGCCATGTGCTGCAAAGATATTTGCGACATTGCTTCAACAATTTTACGCTCCAATAAAAGCTAAACGTTAAATGCATTTTAATTTGCAGATATTCCAACGATTCCAACAATACCACAATTATACGTCATATATGTATATACTGTCTATCGTCAATACAAATGCGCAATAACGGGTATTGGAGTCAGTCCCCAAATAATGCATTTTGATTGCTTTTTAACTTTTCAGTGCTTTTACAATGATCAATATTTCCAAATAGTGACCGTAGAGCTTAGATGTAATCTCCAGTTTGTTTTTTCCACAGTATTCAGACTAATCACCGTTCCCAATGACAGACATATACAATTCACACATAGTTTCCTCAAAAAGCAAGAACTGTTTAAATTTAGGTGAAGCTTAGACAGTATACAACAGCGCAGCAACATTCACTATTTGCGAACCGCGGCAATGCTGGAGTTTATCACGGAGATCATCAAGAAACTCCCAGCGCCCACTGGGACGCTTGCAGTACGTAATGTAATGGCCAATCCCTTTAAACTTAGGAGGAGTAAAGCTAATAACGGCACGCAGAAACATGGTATTCGTGTTCAAGTTCAAAGTTGCAGCAATGTCATTTAAAGAAATTAAGTGAGGCGGGACATCGATGTCGCTAGTGGAAATGCTCTCGACGACGGTTACATTAGTGAGCTCAACAAATACGTGTTTCGTAAATGTCCTGGACTTGGTTACAATTCCATTGCACAGTCGCTTATGCTGACACGAAGGATCCAGATGAAAATACTCCCCCGGAACCGCTGTAGACTGGGATATTTCTCGTCGACACAATACATCGGATTCAGGGAACTAATGAACCAGTAGCATCTATGCAAAGTGTAGAATCTTCCTTTTGGCTGCACAAATTGTACAAGTTTAGATGACTGTCGCTCCAGTACGTTACGAAAAATCTGTCAAATCCAATACATATATTGTATGGGAAAACTCGGGAGAATGTTTTGCAACGCGAATAGCTTCGATGGGATTGTTAGACATACGCTTCGCACGCTTAGCTTCCCATTTTGCTGTACGGAGTACAGCATTAGAAACCAAATGAGGAGGGACTGCGTCACCAATATTCATGGTATCTGCTGCCATTCTTTTTCGATAAGTTGAAACAGCAGTCTGCGTTTCAATGAGGTTATTAGCCACATCTTTTCTCTCTTTGCCCTTAAGCTGCCTCTTGTTCACCCCAGAGTGTCTATCAGCAAAATAGTTGGTGAACAAACAAGTGAATGTTACGGCAGCAGTGCCTTCGGGGGCTTTCGCCATGTGAAAGCTGACACATAGCTGACGCCATGTGAAAATTCCTTACAAAAAGCACTAGCACTGATATAGCACGAACCAAAAAGAGAAACTGACTGAGACCGGAAGACAAGAACGCAAGGTCTTCCAGTGTATTCCCATACGCGCCGGCTCAGAATGTCTGTCCATCCATGTTTCATTCGCAGCCGAGAGCGGGACCCATAAATGACTGGTTCTGGTTTCAATTGGGACCATTCGGCTTCTGACAAAAATAATTGGAATTGTTCACCGGACAACGGAGCTTCATCAGCTTCCATTGATGTAACAGAAAAGGTGTCCGAAAAATCTGTATCACAAGAATCAGGAAAAGGGAAGGGGATTAGGTGGGCACTGGGTGGGATGTCCGCATCGACAGACAGGGGTGGATTGTCATTCAGAGTCGACGGGCACCTGACTATACCTGTGGTTGCAAAAACAGGTTCAGTCACAACACTGAATTCTCCATTGGATAGCATTCGCTTCTCTTGTAAGCAAACTGATTCTTTAGAAAACGGAATGTCCTCAATGGCGGGTAAAGTCTGGCGTAACTCCTCCCAAATGGGCGACTTAAGGGTACTAAAGAATCTCCATCCATGAATTCCTCAGATTTCAGAGAAAACAGATGAAGAAGTTTGTCTTTTGGAATTCGGAATTTTCTGTCTTTTCCAGTCATAGCGTAATATCAAACGTACGTACGTACGTATAAGCAGGTCACAATACGTACGTACGTAAGTGGAAAATAGCTTAGATTCCCTAAAATAAAACACGAAAAGCATTAACGTTCATGCATACTTAGCCAAATGAAGCAGGTCATTGATTTAGGTTGTCATTCTTTGTACTCTCAGGTCAATTAAATATATATACGTATTATGAAAGCGTAGGATTAAAATTTGGTTAAATAGCTGAAAAATATTGAGAATAAGTGCAGACAGCACATTCAGCATTTAGCCAAACAACAATCATAACGCTACGACTTCTACTAATCATTTGGCTCCAGTATATTTATCTTGCATATGTATATGTCACGTCCCAAACCCGAAATCGCACAAAACTAGTTTTGTGAGGCTCAAACCTCACAAAACCCGTTCTGTGAGGCATTGTCTCACAAAACTAGTTCTGTGAGGTTCATGCCTCACAAAACCCGTTCTGTGATGCCATTTCTCACAAAACTAATTCTGTGAGGTCACTTTCCTCACAAAACCCGAAATGATTGCAAACCCCTACCCCCCCCCAACCAAACATTAAAGGACCCACGCACGTCAAAAATCTGGTGTAGGCTAACCCATTTGACCATGTTCATTTGCTTTCCTTGATATATCGAAAGCTTAATATAGTTCAGTAAATTAAATAACTAGAGTAGTAATTTGCAATTTTGGAACCAGTAAAACATTCTTTTAAGAATTTGATTTGATGGAAATTTGTTGTTGAAAAGTTTCTTTGAAAATCAGAAAGTCATGGAATTATAAGACTTCAATAAACTTTTAAAATAACAATATAATATTGAGTTTGCAATCATTTCGGGTTTTGTGAGGAAAGTGACCTCACAGAACTAGTTTTGTGAGAAATGGCATCACAAAACTAGTTCTGTGGGGCATGAACCTCACAGAACTAGTTTTGTGAGACAAGGCCTCACAGAACGGGTTTTGTGAGGTTTCAGCCTCACAAAACTAGTTATGTGCGATTTCGGGTTTGGGACGTGACATATATACGTATTGCTTGGACCTAAAACAGTGTAGACAAACTATATATAAAATATATGCTGAGTCGAGACTAATTGTATACATGTATATATTATATATATAACGCTTATATTCCCCATAAAGTCCAGTTGATTTTTCAGCTGAGGATCACCTCCCAAGTGGATTTAACCTTGTATATATATACGTATAAATGTATATATATGATTCTTTGTTGCCGGTAAACTACGTATATATATATATATGTGGTAGACAGATAGCGACGTTAGACACTTCTAGAAGGGTCTAGTCATTTTAGACACTTCGCGATGTGCCTAGACACATTGCGAAAATTTTGTCAGAGTGACGTTTTTCTGCAATGTGTCTAGGCACTTCGCGCAGTGTCTGACCTTCATTAGACGCATGCAGAAAATTTCATTTGTCATGAACTATATGACCCCCAATCAATTTATTTGTTGACACAACTGTGGTTCAACTTTCGGAAATTTGAATTTAGTTCTTACATATTTTACTTACATTATTCGTCATACGTATTGTAACAAAGTCAAAACAACAAGATTAAATTTATTAAATTAGCAATTAGTATTTTTTGTTTTTTCAGAAAGTGCAAAAATTCAAAAAAGTTCCAAATTTATTATTGAAATTCAGTATGAAGTTTCTATGTTGTAATCACAAAAATTGCGTCAATGAATTCAAGAGATTTTACATTAATTTTGAGCACCAACTTTTGCAATTAACAGTTTCACTTGCTTTTTCCGAATTTTGCAGTTTGAAGTGCTTGTTCAGAATTTTTTGAACCACAGAGGCTGTGCTGGACAACATCTGAAATGATATACGCCCGTTTGCACCAAATAAGATTAAGTTTATGATTAACTTCAGTTTAACTTATGTTTACGATTAACTTTGGAATAGATAAACTCTAGATTAACTTTAAATTTATTTAAATTTATCAATCCCTATTACCAATACATAATTTTTCACGTTTCTTCGGAAATCTTTTGCAGTAATCTGGAGTTTAACTGGAGATTAGCTGACGATTAAGATAATCTGAATTTTAACTTATTTGGTGCAATCCCCTGATAATTAGAAGGATATCCAGCATTTTTTCCTACATGTAAGCGCAACCTGAATTTCACCTAAAGTCTGACCAAAAATTCTTGGAACCGAAATGTGAGCGGCTGTCCTGAGTTATCATTTGATGGTAGCCTATACAATGTATATATTTTTCGAATCCTCAGGAACCAGAGATTTCGAAAATCAGAAAAATTCCGAAATTCCGGATTTCATTCACGGAAAATTTAAAATTATTAGTTTTCCCCAAATTTTTATCGCAATCAAAATTTGGTTCTCACAGTCGAATAGAGCTGGTCCCGCTACACATTTTTGCTTTTAGAAGCTTTTCACGAAAATGCACCCAATTTCCGGAATTCCGGGTTTTCTAAATTACCGGATTTTAAAAATTTCCTCCAATACCCTCAAGATGGGTATCATTTGAAAACTCTCATCAAGCTGAACAACTTTTGTAATAGAACGAACTCGTGAAAATGCACTCAATCCCGGAATTCGCGAAAACCGGATTTTCCGGATTTTCAAATTTTTTTCCAATACCCACAATATGGGTGTCATTCGAGAGCTCTTGATGAGCTGAACAAATCTTGTAATAGAACCAATGTCTGAAAATGCACCTAAATCCCGGATTTCACAAATTCGGATTTCACTCTAGCTTGGAAATTTTTCGTGAACTCCGAGAACTGGGCTCATTTCTGAAAGTTGGTTCTATTACAAGATTTGTTCAGCTCATCAAGAGCTCTCGAATGATACCCATATTGTGGGTATTGGAGAAAATTTTTAAAATCCGGTTTTCGCGAATTCCGGATATTGAGTGCATTTTCACGAGTTCGTTCTATTACAAAAGTTGTTCAGCCCGATAAGAACTTTCGAATGATACCCATCTTGTGGGTATTGGAGGAAAGTTTTAAAATCCGGTAATTTAAAAAACCCGGAATTCCGAAAACTGGGTGTATTTTCGTGAAAAGCTTCTAAGGGCAAAATTGTGTAGCAGGACCATCTCTAATCGACTGTGAGAACCAAATTTTGATTGCGATAAAAATTGGGCGAAAAACCAAAAATCTTAAATTTTCCGTGAATGAATTCCGGAATTTCGGATTTTTTCGAATTTTCGAAAACTCGGGTTCCTGAGGATTCGAAAAATATATACATTATATAAGCTACCTTCAAATGATAACTCAGGACAGCCGCTCACATTTCGGTTCCAAGAATTTTTGGTCAGACTTTAGTTTTCTCACGTTATGACGTTACTTGTGCTAATTTAATTAATTTAATCCTGTTGTTTTGACTTTGTCACAATAGACTGGAGACGAATAATGTAAGTATAAGTATCCAGTAAAATATTTAAAAACTAAATATTTCAAGTTTCCGAAAGTTGAACCACAGTTGTGTCAATAAATAAATTGATTGGAGTCAAAATACTTCATGACAAATGAAATTTTCTGCATGTGTCTAATGAAGGTCAGACACCTCGCGAAGTGCCTAGACACATTGCAGAAAAACGTCACTCTGACAAAATTTCCGCAATGTGTCTAGGCACTTTGCGAAGTGTCTAGAATGACTAGTGTGACAAGTGTCTAACTTCGCTATCTGTCTACCACATATATATATATATATATATATACGTAGTTTACCGGCAACAAAGAATCATATATATATACATTTATACGTATATATATATATACAAGGTTAAATCCACTTGGGAGGTGATCCTCAGCTGAAAAATCAACTGGACTTTATGGGGAATATAAGCGTTATATATAATATATACATGTATACAATTTTGGCAAGATTGTAATCTTTTTTTTCTGTACGCCCCACTCCAGTTGGTCTTACACCGGTTAGGAGCAGTGTCAGCTCGGAATTAATTTTGAAAACTTTTACTGGGTATAGCTGACACCGAATAATTGTAATCACAATTATCCGAGGCGTTTCGCAAGGATGGAGATTTGTCCATCACCGGCTGTGTGATGAACGCACCTCGGCAGCTCCACCCGGAGGCGGCCGCCCCTTAACTCTCGGCTAATTGTTTACATTGGGGGGAATAAGCTAGTACTGGCACCGGCAGGCACCAGAGACGACACTTCGAAAGTGGTGTCTGGTCCAGCTGAACCATAAGTAGGGGTACATACATAACTGCTCAAAACAATCACACACAACAAACAACAATCCACAATAAAGCAACAAAATTGACAAAATATTTAGGTTATTTTCTTTTTATTTTCTCTGTGACCAACTCTGGTCTTTGAAGTCTTGTACTGTTGCTGGGGCCAAGTTGTATTCCACTGAAGGTAGTGGCACGAAGGAGACCCAGACAGGGAATCTATCTTCAGAAATTTAAATTGGAGTTGTGAGATCCGTGCTCTGAGTCTATTTGATGGCGTTAATTCTGAAAACCGCAAAACACTTTGGAGACCATCTCTAACTATTGTATTAAATATATACACTAGAAAACCCTCCTCATTCAATTAGCCAGAATTTTTGGAGCCCAGATACTTGCCAAATTTACAGACATTATTTTCCAACAAAACCGTGAACGTTTGACGTAAATCTTATCATGCTGATACTGTTCTTGTCTCATTCAATTCACATGAGCCAGAGGTTGATAGGAGTAGATTTTTAGTTTGAGTGCTCATATGCATCATTAAGTAGAATAAATTCAGTAGAATAAATTAGTAAAACAACTTAGCGTTTTGGAGAGATGATCAAATGTTTCCCATGTGTTGTATTCCGCAATTTTAAGTTGTTTGAGATAAAGTGTGTGTGCGCAATAGTTGGACAGATCAGTTGGTGATCATAGGCCATAGGCTGGACGTCATTGTTGAAAACCATTGAGCCATCTTCAGGAGGTCATTGTTATTGGAGATTGCTGAACCATTATCATGAGATCATCGAGTCTGGAGACCGTTGAGCCATCTTACACCTTCAGGATTGGAGATCATTGCACCATCTCAAGAAGATCGAGGCATCTGCCTGTGATCATTGTTGCAAATTGTGACGGTTCTTGAGGGCAGAGATCTTTTTTGTGACATTCCTCCAAATAATGCCTGGGCATGGGCAGACACAAAATGAAAAGTTCTGGCGATGCAATTGAGTGTTAAAGAGTTGGGGCCTTAAGGTTTAACGAGGACTGAGTTGTTGAAAATTGATTCGAAAAATCCTCAATAGTGCGACCGCTTTCAGTTACATCAGCGGATCAGATCGATTGTAATCTTGCTAAATTTCGTAGCAAGATAGTTATCTTGCTAAAATTTTAGCAAGATAGCTATCTTGCCAAACTCTTAGCAAGATAACTATCTTGCCAATTTTACTATCTTGTCATATATATATATATATATATATATATATATATATATATATATATATATATATATATATATATATATATATATATATATATATATATATATATTCGTTTTTGGGTTTTAGTAATAAAGACGGCGTAGCCTAAAAATTTTTCTAAGAATTTACCCTCAAAATCGTATGCAATAGTTGGCGTTAATAGGGGGGCTCCCCCACTAGCGTAGCCAGAAAAAAAAAGAAAAACCGAGAAATTTTTCTATTTCGTGACCGTCGTGGAATTTTTACAGAGCATTCGTTGAAATTACAGTAATATTTAAGGCGCCGTGCGTGTTCATGCACCCAAATGATGCAGAAAGTGGTCAAAGAAAGTGTTAATAGAAATTCCAGAAAACTCGTGGATTGTTAGAATTTAAAATGTTTTTTTCGTGCTGGTAAGTATCACGTCTCCTAAGTTGTCTACTAGATTTTAAATTCTAACAATCCACGAGTTTTCTGGAATTTCTTACAGTCTAAATTTAATTACAAGTCTGATATACCATGTATTGAAACAAGTCAAAATACTTTTACATTCAAAAATCAAGAAAAAGCAGTATTATTCAACAATTTTTTCACTTCTGTGTTTATAAGCGATGACGGCAACCAACTAGATTTTGCACACAGGCAGCCTAGTTTTGTATTTCCTACTGTAGATTTTACGGATCAAAGGTTTATGACTGAATACTTAAAGCCAAATCTAAAAACTGTACTGGCCATGATGATACACCACAATTTTTCCTTAAAAAATTTGCTATATCCATCTGTGCTCCTCTTGCCACCATCTTTCGTGTTTCTCTGGCTAGGGGAAAATTGCCCAAAGCCTGGAAAATTGCAAAAATCACCCCAGTTTTCAAAAAAGGGGAGAAGTTAAAAGTTAAAAATTACAGACCTATAAGTTTACTTGTTAACAGCAGCAAGTATATGGAAGTTTTCGTTGCCGAGGCATTAAAATCTTATTTGCTAAAAAATAAATTTATTTCCATTTTGCAACATGGTTTCTTACCTGGTCGCTCAACAGTTTCCCAACTCTTACAGTGTTTAAATGATTGGACTAAAGCAGTTGACAGCGGAAACTTTGTAGATGTAATTTATATGGATGTGGCAAAGGCATTTGATTGTGTGTCTCATGAAAAGCTATGTCAAAAACTTTCTGCCTTAAAAATACCTCCGACTGTTCTTGAATGGATACGCGACTATTTAAGTAATAGAAAACAGTACGTCAGTATTGGAAACCAGAAATCTCCTCTTTCCGACATAACCTCCGGTGTTCCGCAAGGGTGTTCCGGTATATTAGGTCCTAATCTATTTCTTGTGTACATAAATGACTTAATAGATGCTGTAAAATTTGCTAACATAAGGTTATATGCCGATGACTCTAACACAGGACTGACAACTGAATTTTAGAAAGGTGGGAAGAGAAGTTTATCCTTTTTTGTGGAAAGAGTGGTTTCTTCTTTTTTTTGTTTTTTGTTAGTGCAGTCCACGGTAAGCTTTATATAGTTTTCAATCAATCACAAGAAACCGAAGCACTGCAAATTGACCTAAACAATGTTTGCGACTGGTTCACTAAAATGCAGTTAAACCTTGCTGTTAGTAAATGTACTGTTTTGCACATTGGTAACAAAAATCCATGTTCTGTTTATAATCTAAAATAATGACCAGTTACTTTCTGTACAGTATGCTCGTTACCTTGGAGTTTTGATGCAAAATAACTTAAAGTTTGATATGCATTGTACTGGTATTGCTTCCACCGCTTCAAAAATGGCAAACTTAATTTTGAGAAGTTTCAGTACTAAAAATCGCTCTTTTCTGGTTAAATTATTTAATGTCTATGTAAAACCTAGACTAGAATGCGCTTGTGAAGTGTGGTCCCCATACTACATAAAAGATATAAACACGATTGAAGGTGTTCTTAGAAAGTTTACTAAATTCCTCCCTGGTTTAGGAAACTTAACTTATCCTGAAAGACTGAAAAAATTAAACATTATTAGCCTAGAAGAAAAAGAAAGCCTCTAAGAAAAAATCTTATAATGGTTTATAAGATTCTAAACCATTTAACGGATATACACCCTGAAGACTTTTTCAGTAAAGCAGTTCTAACATCAAATCGTGGGCATAGCCTAAAATTATATAGAAATCATTCTAAATTTTTGTGTAGATCAAGCTTTTTTTCCAATAGAGTTGTTCCTATCTGGAATACTTTACCTCAGTATATAGTAATGTCAAGTTCGCTGGATAGCTTTAAAGAACAACTGTCTACTTATAACTTGTCTGTGTTTTTGAAAGGTGTGGCGTCAGTAGCAGTTTAACTACGGCTCTGCCACTACGTCAGATTGCAGGTTGTTTTCTTATTTTTGAGTTGTTTTGTTATGTACCTATAGTTTACTTTTTGTACCTGTTCTTCTGGCATTAAACAATGAACAATAAACAATAAAGCACACCAAATAGTGTATATAATTGGTACTCATTTTTGGGGAAAAATATTAAGGTAAAGGGGGAAGTGAATGGGGTGGAAAGGAGGGGGCCGGGTGTTGGAGGTTGGAAGTAGGCTCCCCCATCATTTCTTGTAACCACCCTCTACCAAACAGGGGCGCACCCAGGATTTTGAAAAGGTGGGGCGAGCCAAAAAATTTTTGAAATTATGAAATAATCCGCAATGGATCTGCAAAAACAATTGAACTTAAAAAAACTTGAACTAGAAAAGCGGTCGGTTCGAAAATATTTAGAAATCGAGATAGAATAGAGCCGTAGACGCGAAAAATTAAAAAGCGTTTGCTACAAAAGCGCCGCAGACGCGAAAAAATGTCCTTTTAAAACACTTTAACCCAAAAATTTGGACATTTTAAAAAACTTTTGGAAAATTTGCCGTAAAAATACCAATTCTCCAAACATTTTCGGGGGTGGTTAGGAAAAATGGCTGGGGGGATAGCCCCCCAGCCTCCCCCAATTACCACGTGGCTGGCTACTGGGTGCGGGCCCCCGCCCCCATTTTTGTTAATTTTCAGCCGTCTCAAATATGTATATATAGTATATATATATACCAGGGTATTTCCACCTGGTTGTTTTATGGAGGGAGGGAGGGGGGTAGGGGCGCCCCCCCCCCAATTTTCGGTTCCCCCACCCACTTTTTTGGTGGTCGACACAAAGTATCAAAAAATTAAGTTTTAGGTCAAATTTTCAAAAATTTTCACAATTTTTAGCTAATTTATGGACTTATAAGCTCATTTTAAGCTTAAAAACAGCGAGGTTTTGCGATTTCACCTTCAAATGCAAATTTTTCGCTAAAAAGTTAGGCATATTTACATCTTAGGCGCGCCCCGTCCCACTTTTCGGAAACCTCCCCCTACTTTCAAAAGCTTAAAAAATGACAGTCCAGGGGGCTGGGTGGCGGGCCTTCGCCATCGCTCCTTCCATGATCTTTTGGTTGCAAAATTTTTGCAAAAATCGGCTGATTTACAAAACTTTTCCTCGCCAGAGATTTAAATCGATATTTTATTCAAATATTTTTGCATGAAAACACTCCTCCCTTTGAAAATCCCCCGAGCAAAAATCCCTAAAAACAACGTTATAATGAATTGGATTGAAAAAAGCAAATAAGGGGTCTGGCTAAAAAGGGGCATAGGTGTGTTGGAGGACCCCCCCCCCCATCAAAAGGACAAATATTGGCGACTCCTTCCCCCCAGATTTCCGGATTTTGCCTGCCACATGATTTTTTCTAAAAATTTTGGGGGGTTTTTGACAATTTTTGGGGACCCCCCTAGATTTTGCACGAGCATATTTTTGCCCGGCCACACCTATGGGGGGAGGGAGTCCAACAAAAGTCGATTTGGGGTAAGAAAAATTTTTGAGGGGTGTCGGCAAAAAATCGTTTTCGTTCAAAACATGAAGTTTTCTCAATTTTCGCAGCTCAATTAAGCGAAGTTTATCGTTATGGTCTTGTGGGGGGGTTGGGCGGTTGGGGGTCAAAAGAAGTCCCCTGCCCCCCCCCCAGAAAATGTCGGGGGACTGAGGAGCATAGGTGTGGCTGGGCAAAAAATTTGGGGGTGTTCGACGGAGGGTGGGGGGACCCCCTAACTTTTCGATTGTATGCCATTTTTGGCCAGTTTATGGCCAAAAATCTGGGGGGGTAGCCAAAATCTGAAAATCTGGGGTTGGGTCGCCACAATTTGTCATTTTGGGAGGGAGGTTCCCGTCACCCCCCCCTAACACACCTATGCTGGGGAGCGCCAACCCCATTTCCGTAACCCCATGGGTAGGGGTGGCCAAAATATTTTAGGGGGTGGGGGAATCTGTCCATTTGGGGAGAGGATTTCCCTCCAAACACATTGGGGTCAACAAAAATTGGAAAAACTATATGTGTGGCTTGCAGAAAAGGGGGGTGGGTGGGGGTTTAAAAAAGTGGGGAGAGGGGTCGCGAGTCGATTTGGGGAGGGGTACGAAAAACCTTTTAGGGGGAAGGTCGACGACCCCTCCATTTTGGGGGGAGGGTAAACACCCGCAGCCACTCTCCCCCAACACACCTGCGCCCAAAATTCCCTAAATTATCGATTTTTGGCAGCGCTTTGCCCAAAAGCAAAATCTGAAAACCTGGGGGAGGGCGCCAAAATGTCATCTTGTTGAGGGGCTGTTGTTTCCTCCTCCCCTCCTCAAGACACCTGCTGTACGTTATTTCAATGGGAAACCTTGAACCACCTCCCCCTCCCCGTCCAGCGAACTACACCGACTTCAGGTTTCCTTATATACCGAAAAATATGTCCCTAAACGATTTACAACAATTTCAGAAACTACAAATATTACAAATACAACTGTTAATGCAGAACAATTTAGGGATTTTTATAATACATATCACACAATTTGTAGTATTACTAAAAATTGGTTTTGTCTCATAGTGTAAAACTTAGCTATGGCTTGGATTTCGTCAATCCTTCTTGCCACTTTTGGGAATTTTGTAGTTCTCGGACGCCATCACTACAAATTAAGGGCTATTCATTTTCTAATACTACGAAATAGTGGCAACCAGCGACCAGTATACCTATAATTTGTAGTTAAAAGTGGCAAGACAAGTTGATGCACGTGACTAAGCTATTATTTTAACACAGAACAAAGCAAAGAAACTGGCCGACATCATAACTTCCGCCTTATCAAGAGTAATCCCTGCACATTAGTAAACGGTCAGAAGGCGAATAACCAGTCGCCAAATGTTTTACATGTGTTTTTGCAAGCAATGTCAATGCTTAAATGTGTTACTGTCACTCACAATTTTATCTTTCTTTTTACTTAGCTTCCTCGCAATAAGAGAGGAAAATGTTATTTTGAAACAGGGGAAGAAAGAATGAAAATTTATTTCCAATTATCGAAATTAAAAAACTGAAACAATCATAACAACAGTGAAAAGCTCACCATGCATGGGTTTACATATGGTGGGGAAATGTGCCACCCAACCAGAGTCAAAAGATTTATGGTTAAGCAATCTTTTGTTCAGAATCAGAATCTGTCAAAAAATCCGCTGTAATTGCCAATTTTCTGCTACATAAAAGTTTACTGTTTGTCTCTGTGTTTAATGGTATGATTTATTTGAAGCGTTTTTGGACAGCTCTCATACGGATTTGCGAGTAACAGATGGGTTTCCATACTACACACCTCCTGACCAAGTTACCAGATTTGAGCAGTTCTTGCTAAACTATCAGGTAATGTTACTCCTAAAAATATAAATAGATAAATTATAATAATGGCAAAGATTGTATGGAAAATTTAAGCAATCATCATTTGCTTGAATGAGCATTCCTAAATGGGTGAATGTACCATTGTAGCATTTTCAGTTTCTCTTCAGTACTGAGACTTCGTCTTCTTCTTTGTCTTGATAATCATAATCTTAATTTGTGGATATAAGGAGATGCCGTGTATACTCTCTCATGTTTAGACAGAACATACGGAGTATGCTGCATTTCAAAACACTGCGAGTACAGACGCTACCTTCACTGATTTGTTTTCATATCTCGTTGCCGCAAACCAGCATTTGATTCCACCAACAGCATCTTACAGTGCCCATGAAATGTTCAGGTCGTGTGAATGGGAAGGCTTGCAAAATGACTGCAGCAAGTAAACAAAAGCAAAATAATTAAATAAAGCAGAACGCGCATGTGAAAAACTAAATTAAAACTGTAATGCTGAATAAAAAAATTTAGAAAATGCTTACTAATGATGTTAGATATGCACAAAACATACTTTATTGATGCTAATTAACGTGGATATTGCGCACAATTTGAAGCTGCTGAATTTCTTACAATCAGAAATATATTATTTCACATGATAATCCAATATCTAATCTGATATTAACTGTTGTAGGAAAAGTGCAATGAGTTGAACTTATTGTTTAGCTTGATTCGATTAAAATTAATTCCATTTGCATTTAAACATAAAGATGGGGTTTTGATCTGAATTTTATAAAAGCAAACGGTGCCTTTTTAAAGTTTATTAATTTTGTAAACTCTTTCTTAGTACTATTAGATGTTAAATCTTCGTGAGAGAAGTGTACAAGATGTTGCCCTCTCCCTGTTCTTTCTGAAGACAGTCTTCAACCTGTCCAGTTGGATACCAAAGACTAACCAGGTGTACAAAAAGTTTCCTAATTAGTCAGTTCCTCAAATCAATATTTAGCCCTCGTTCCCCAATCAATATATAGGAATTATGTGAAAAATTGAACAACACGTATCTTATAAAAAACAAGAATATTAAAATATAATAATTATAAAATATATACATTTGTTACATTTATATGTGACATTGTTTGAAAAGACAAAGTTAATCCTAAAACTAAAGGCATGAGCAATTTTCCGTATTGTCATTAAAGCCTGTCACTCTGACAACACATGCTGAGGTATACGATGTAAGTGTGACAAGCAATGTAACAAGCTATCAAGGCTTCGCCCAAATGCCAGCAGTAAATGCTGGGAAAACGACACATAGCCTTTCTTTCCCACAGAATATGCAAAAACTTTAACGAGTAAATATAAAGACAACACGTCTGATGCCATTTCCCTTATTGTAGGCTTCTCAATGAAACATTTATTGACTACACATACGGAAAATGTTTCACCTTTAACAACTACTCCGAAACAACAAGACAACTTAGTCAAAGTTCAGACTCATCCAGAGGTAATTGCACACAAGTCATTCTAGTGCTGGTTCACACCCACTCAGCTAAACGCTATTGAATTCGGTTCCGTTCACAAAACCAGAGTGCTCCGCTTCGATCCAAAAACTTCATCATGAGGACGAATTGCTTGATTAAAAATTTTTATTTGGTTTCCCATGAAACTGCCAGTTAGGAACCAGTCTGACTGTTGTTACCCAGTTTCTATCGAGGCGACAGAGCACAATAACGACTGAGGTGTCTCCCACAGCTGAGAGTTAATAGTTACCTTGTTATAGTTACTGTTATAGTATATGCTTGTTGCTTGTTCTACTATATAAACATTAGTAAAGTAATAATTTACCTTTCCAGAAACTTAGCAAAATGAGTTAGAATAGATTAACTTTTTCCAGTTTTCATAAGTGACAAATTCAACGAGGCTTTTTAATATAGTCCAGTTACATTTAATTATATCAAATATAAAATGTCGGAGATTAAATTTAAGGAGGGCAGAACGAAGTTATAAATTTGGCGTGCACAATGATCGTACAAATTTGCTGCCCAGGTAAACTATTCTAAAATATAAATGAGGGAGTATTTTTAAGTAATTCCATATGCAAATGGACAACCTCCCTTGCTGACAGTACTGCTGGAATCCCAAAATTTGTCCATCCTCCAAAGCGGCCGGCAGTTGAGCTTGATTCTCAAACACTAAGCAAGACTGCTTCTAGCTATGATGTAACTAGAGATAAATATACACCAAAAGAATGCTATCGTGTGACAGAGAATACACATGCTCGTTCTGTTTCAAAGAACTTTAACCAATCTGAATTATTTGTACGTCTAACTATATTCTGTTGCATTCCAGGACTCTCAGTATTTGCTGACATTCATGAGGACACTTATATCGACCATGTATCAACGGCAGGCTTGCGTATTGCTATATCAAAGCCAGGCTCTTTCTCGTTTTTGGATACTGATGGGATATTTGTAGCCTCAGGACACCTCACAACCATCACGATAAGCTTTGTAAGCATATAGTTTTTGAAACGTAAAGAAAATATTGATTTTGCAAATATGGAGCTATCTATGTTCAGCAATAATAAAATGCTTTCAATTTTGAGCAAATTTAACGGCTAGTTGTTTTTGCAAATGATACCTAACTAAAATCTAGCTGCGTGGTAGACTTGTCGACTACAGATTAGCCAATTCGGGTTTCCTCCCCGCAATGAATACGATCCACTAATTTAGTCATTTTTTTGATTCAAGCTTTCATACAGCAGCAAGCAATCTTCACAGATAATAGTCGAGAATTGTTTAATCGTTTAATGGAAAAACCTTGTTATTAACTTAGCCAAGTTCTAAAATATGTGTACATTCCTTAATGTAATCAGTTTCATTGAAAAATTTTCAGCAGTAAACTTCTTTTACCATCCTTTTATTATCAAACAAAACGTGATGCTTATAAGATTTGGCGCTGTTTTTGTGCCAAAGAAAATGTCAGCAAAACTCAGTTATGAAGAAATTTTGTTTGGAACTACGACATGGGCTTCTCATATCCTTTTTAGGGGCCCGTTGCATAAAACTTATTACTAATAGTACGACCAAAAAATGTGGGTACAAACTTTAACGTTTATAGCAGATTAACCTTTGGAGTAAACCCCAACAATGTATGTATTTTTAGAATCGTCAGGAACTCGAGATTTTGAAAATCCGGAAAAATCCTGAATTCGGGTTTTCATTTACGGAAAATCTAAATTTTTTAGTTTTTCGCCGAAATTTTTTTCGCCGAATCAAAATTGCGTTACCACGACCTAATAGAGCTGGTCCAACTGCATATTTTTGCTCTTAGAAGCTTTACACGAAAATGCACCCAATTTCTGGAATTTCGGGGTTTCAAAATTCCCGGATTTTAAAAATTTTTTCGAATACTGACAAGATGGGTATCATTTGAAAGCTCTTAACGAGCTGAACAACTTTTGTAATAGAACAAACTCATAAAAATGCACTCAATCCCCGGCATTCGCGAAAACTGCAATTTCCGGTTTTTAAAACTTTTCTCCAATACCCCACAAAAAGGATGTCATTTGAAAGCTCTTGATGAGCTGAACAACTTTTGTAATAGGAGCAATACCTGAAAATGCACAGAATTCCCGGAAATCACGAAAACCGGGTTTAAAACTATAGCTTTCTCGTTTTTCCTGAATTCCCAGAATTTCGTGCATTTCTATTCGATATTAGTTCTATTACGAAAATTGTTCAACTCGTCAAGTGCTTTCAAATGATATCCATATTGTGGGGTAAATTTTAAAAATTTTAAATGTCCGGAAATTCCGGTTTTCGCGAATTCCGGGAATTGAGTGCATTTTCATGAGTTCGTTCTAAAAGTTGTTCAGTTCGCTAAGAGCTTTCGAATGAAACCGTTCTTGTTGGTATTTGAAAAAATTTTAAGATCCGGGAATTTTGAAAACCCGAAATTCCGGAAAGTGGGTGCATTTTCGTGAAAAGCTTAAAGAGCAAAAATATGCGGTTGGACCAGCTCTATTAGGTCGTGGTAATGAAATCTTGTTAGCGTTAAAAAATCGGCGAAAAACTAAAAAAAATTGAAATAAAAAATGAAACCCGGAATTCCGGATTTTTACGAATTTTCGAAATGTCGAGTTTCTGACGATTCTAAAAATATATACATTGTTGGGGTTTACTCCAAAGGTTAATCTGCTATAAACGGTTAAAATTTGTACACACATTTTTTGGTCGTACTATAATAAACTATTAGCAAGAGTACATAATGATAAGAGTATACCACTAGGCAAGCTCTCTCTAATCAGAGCAAAAACTATGCTCTGCTCGCTAACGGCCTACCCCCCCCCCCGCAAATTAGACCCATCAATTCAAAGGATTTTGTGGATTTTGTGTTTGTGTTCTAAAGCTCGGAGCAGTCACAAAATTCGGTAACACACTGCTTGTGTTTTCGAGCTTTAGCACATAAACATAGAGCGAGTGAGCGTACCCCCGTTTCGACTAGGTACTGATTTACGGGGGGGTCACTAGGGTCTGATTTGCGGGGGGGGGGGGCTGGGCCATTAGCGTGCAGAGCATAGTTTTTGCTCTGATAAGAGAGAGCTTGCCTAATGGCATACTCTTATTATTATGTACTCTTGCTATTAGTAATTAGTTGATTAGTGTAGCAGTAAAAATTACCAAAACTATTCATAGAATCCACAGATTTCGTTGTCTTCGCTATTATTTTGAAGTAAGTGATGTGGCTAATCCAAAATTTGCTAAGAAATTCCGAAACGTCTGCCTACTCAATCGCTTTGATCACAAATATCCACAAAGTCGTGAATTTTTAAGATTATTCTGATGACCTAGCCCAGACATTAATTGCATACGAATTTTGACTGCATAGTTTGTTAGAGCATCTCAGATGCTATAAAACGACGTGTAAAATATCTCTCTTGCTTGTTCCTAACTTTGGTTATTATCAGTAAAACTGCTACACTAATCACTAATATTTTATTCGTAATAAGTTTTATGCTGCGGGCCCCTGATCATGGACTAATCCTTAGAGGAAGAATGGATTGCTTGAATCTGCTGTGTGTTGTTAATGGCGAAATCTTATTTTATAGAACCTTTTCTCAGTAACGGCTTCAATCAGTCAGTATTACGATTGATTCTGCTCGTCTTTCAGACAAATATTACGAGATTGGCGAAACCATACAGTGACTGCCACCACTATGCCATAGAGAACATGACACTGCCAGCAAGCAGTGCAAACCCAAATGCTTTACATTCTGTTAAGGTTACTTTTTATTTCCTGCTCTTTGTAAGCTAAATTTATCTTAAACCATAAAAAATCATTTTGTGTGGACAGTCGAAGCAACATTTATTGAGTTTACACAGACTGCATTTAGAACTTTGTGGCTCTTTTCCTGAATTCGAATTTGTTTACTTTGATTGAATTAGCATCTAATTCTGCAAACGCTACTTTGCTTATGTTAATAGCTTTGTGAAAGATATCGATATCAGATGCAGATAAGCAATTCCTGTGGTTGCAATCATCCTAAATATTTATCAATTCCTGGCTACTTTCCTTGTAGGACTCTGAAAGAATGTAAGCAGTTCAAACTGCCCCACTAAATTCACAATCTGTGATCAATGTTAGCTTAAAAATTTACTTATTTAATGAGCATTTCATAGTATTTTGCTGCAAAAATGTATTGTTGAAAATTGAGATCCTTTGCAGTGTTGACCTACAGCTAATCTAAGATGGCTTTCTACACAATCTTCAATAGCATCAGCATCTTTGCATTTCGTACTTGCTTTTGTAATAAAAATGAACGAACGTTAATTTATATGCTAGGTAAGTAGTAACTTAGCACAGTTAAATTAAATAACAGTGTGATTAATAATATATCTGTTTGAAACTGTCATATACCACTGTGTGTGCTTTGCTGTATATGGGTTGATGCTGAATGGACGCATTGCAGTTTAATATCAAGAATGATAAAATAAAGACTGTTGGAGTCTGCTCAGTCATTTTGTTTAGACCGTGATGTATCGGTATACTTAACTGGTACTGATTGCTATATTGTGGCACAGTAGGCTATATATGAATATATTTTTCTTTGAGTTTGCAGGGGACTGCATGCAAATGGCATATGATCTAGCAGAACGAACGTTGGCAACTGATTGTCCCGAAGCCTGCTGGTCAGTATTTTCGAATTGAAATCTTTTATACCAAGCAAGCTAAACCTTATCGAAATCAAAAATTCGCAAAATGTCCACGAAGCACTATTCCTTCTGTTTTCAATGCATAAACTCAATATTCGCAGATTTAGTTTACATTAGAGTTTTGAGAACTGAGAAAAAGAAGAAAAACTGAACTTATTACGGTTATATACTGGCGCGCTTACATAAAATATCGTCCAACTCTCCCCTTTGTACCCATGTATTCTTGAGTAAGTAGACTATATGCTGAAACATTTGGAATAAACTAAAGTAATCATGAATAATACTTTTAAATAGCTATAAATATGATTCTTTGTATTTGCAGGGATGAAGTTTACTCTGCCGCTTTCATGATCCAGCCGTGGCCTATGCCACAAAATCCAGTAAAAGCTATCATTCGTTAGCTGTAGTTACAAAAACTATAAAACGAGAATCTTGTGGTGTCAGTCGTAATAGAGTGTTCTTGAAACAATTCGCCTCTAGTACAGATGTACTCCTCTGCAGAGTAGCAAACCCTTACTGATTCTGCAAAACGACTACAGCAGGCTAGTGTAGTTAATGCTGACGAACTTTCTAGATGTTGTTTCTTTCTTAGTAATACCTAACACGAAACTGAACTTGTTATTCCACCAAAAACAGTAATTTTTCAGCGGTTTCAGCTATTTCAGCAATTTCAACTTTAGCAACAGCAATTTTAAATTACATTGTAGCGGATTCATGTGCACGAACGCATGTAGACACTATGTACGTGCGGCGACGCGGGTTTAAGGTGGTGATTCCTTTTGGGCACAAATTGTTGGTTGGCGGCGCAAATCAGGATGAAATTTGGCAAAACTTTCCGAAATACATTCTTTTAGCGTTCTAACACCCAGAGTTGGAAGTGGGTAGCGGGTACCCACGGGTACCCGCGGGTACCCGCGGGTACCCGCGGGTAATAGAAATTTCGCTACCCGCAGACTACCCGCGCGGGTAGTTGCGGGTATCTCTTGTTGATATATTAGCTAAAATTCTAACACATTTCCGTAAAGTGTTCGGAAAAAACAGAATTCAAGTTGGTGATTTCAAAAAATTCGCTAATTTTGTCTGGATGTCCTTCTCCACGACTACTATTTTCAGCGCATATGGGCCCTTGATTAGACTTGTTCTATTTGGTTATATCAAGAGTACATAATACATAAGAGTATGACAAGCGTCATACGCTATGTATCATGAGCTCGCTACATCCTCTGCACGCTATCGGCTAACCCCCCCCATAAATCAGACCCCCCTTGACGCCGCCCCTATACATGTACGGCATCCAAACGGGGGGTCGGGGTCTATGTTAGTATACTTACATGTTAAACTTGACGGGGCCCCAATTTGTGTATGTGGTTTAAGCTCGTATGATTTACACATCTGTGTACAAAATATACAAGCACGAGCCCGACCCCCCGTTTGGACCCTGTACATGTATAGGGGCGGGGTGAGGGGGGGGGTCTGATTTATGGGGGGAGGGGTCAGCCGATAGCGCGCATCGGATGTAGCGAGCTCATAATACATAGAGTATGCCAGCTGTCATACTCTTATGTATTATGTACTCTTGGTTATATCCAGAAACTTAATCATAAGCTATGTTGTGTTGCTATGTTGTGATCCTACAGCATGTATACATATGCTGTGCTGTGCATTGATCCAGATCTCTATTTGCATTTCTTGCTTTCAGTAAGCAAATAAACTTAATTTTTCAGCCCACAGTTTGCTTTACGTGCAGCTTTTGTTATACTTTTTTGTTATGCCGTACGCAAAGCTTAAAATCCTTAAATTTTATTGTAAGCATATGTTCCTTTAGTGACGTTCAGTGGATGGTACAGAAGGTTACTCTGCAACCTTTTAAAAAATTGTTCGAAACTGGGAATGCTTGCTCAAAAATTTTTCAAACAAATATTATCTAGAAAAGTCCTGATGACTATATGGCTATCCGTGGTTGTTACAAAAACAAATCTTTTAGTCGGACAACTTATAATTTTTCGCTTTGAGAGTTTTTTGAGAACTTTTTATTCAGAATGTAGTAGCCCCTGGCCAGTTCTGGAAGTGAATCCGAAAATATCAGTTAAACTGAAAGCTGAAAGCTTTCAGTGAAAAGTAAAAGCTCGACAGTTAAACTCCCCTTTTCTGGAGGATTTACATGTATGTTACATTCTCAGGTGGACAGCAAAGAAATGTCCCTCCTCTCGGCGAATTTCTCCACAAGGAGTACTAAAAAATTGCTCTCACTAGCGGTAAGAAATTCGGTTACAAGGTGTAAAAAAGTGGCCAAAAATAAGTTTCCCGACTCAAATTTCAAATTTTCTAGCTTCGCCGGATTTTTTTACTGGAACATCGCTGTGGTTTGCTAAAAATCGCTCAAAGAATGTTGGTTTTTACTAAAAATCGCTGTTTATTTAAAATTTGCAAAAATTGGTGAAAATAAGCAAATTTAGCTTAAAAACTGCGTTCTGACAAAAATTGCTTTCACAAGTACACACATTACCACAAGGATCAGTCAAGTTTTACTTTGACCTCCCGTTCTGGTATGTTTACGTTATATTAATCTTGCCGCCGCTTCCGATAACTGTATGTGCTTTTGTGGAACTTTGGACTGTCTATCCTAACTCCTTTTTTGCTGTTCAGTTTGTTGCTATTTAGTCATCTGTTGTCATCGGCAGTTGTGGAATTATAACGTCGACAAAAGTTTCCAGGGTCTCTGCCCTCTACCAGGCTAAATGCGTTTTCAAATCAGTGAACAATGCATAATTTTCAGTAAATTACAGACTTAGATCATTTTTCAAAGCCTTGAGATTTAAATAGACTAGTCCTTACTACTTTAACTTTGTAACATGGGTCCTTTTCGAGACTACATGAGCGCAACATTAATTTCTTGTAGAGATGCACCGGGAGGGGTCCGAGACCGGAGCCTGAAAACTGTGGGTCTGAATAAGATAATTTTCTTAAAAATTAAGATTTTGCTATAATTTCAAGTATGTATCGACAAAATTATACTAGTGTTTTTTCATTCAAATCGATGACTAATATAATAACAAGCGATCTCTACCAATTAAAACTTAATTTTGACTTTTAAAATTCCAAACTTTTGGCGAAAAATTGCCAAAAAATACAAAATTTTGGTCCCGGTCGGCATCGGGCTGAACCACCGAGACTGACATTGGGAGCCAAGTCCAGGTGCATCTCTAATTAAACGTATCAGTTAGCTTAAATTTTTAAACTTTACGAAAACTTTTTTTACTTTTTCGGCAAACTTCGGCAAGTAGGATTAATTTCCATATTTCAGCTACCCATCTCAATACACTATTTTGTAAAGTAGTTTGGAAGGTTTAGATCAAAGTTTATTTTTAATTATTGACATTTTTTAATAAATTTAACAACATAGTAATCGCATGCCACTCGAAAAATTTTGCGGGTATCGTGCGGGTATCAGTTGGCTGCGGGCCGCGGGCCGCGGGGCGGGGCGGGGCGGGTACCAGCGTGCGGGTAGCGGGGCTGGGCGGGCCGCCAAAATGGTACCCGCTTCCAACTCTGCTAACACCGTCCGCGCAATCCCGATTCAAAAATTCGAGATTTCCGATCAGGGCGGTTTTTCCCAATTTTTGAAAGTTTGGCGGCAGCTATACAGTTATCACTATATGCATTTGAAAGATCTCGTTGAGCTTTACATTTTTGCTTTTTAAAGCAACTTTCTATCTTTTCTCTAGCGTGCGATATAGCCGATTTTCTTGTTTTGGCGTCGAAAACTTGTCATTTTTGCAAAAATCAAACAATCCATCATTTCTTGAACTACACAAGCCGGAAAATCAAACTAAGGGCGTCGATCTGAAGGTCTCACGGGGGCAAATTATCCGATGGATGATCGTCTTCCAACAGCTATCCCGTAGGCTGCTATCATGAAAAATGTAGTTTTTGCAAAAACACGACCAATTTTTTTCCAAAGATTGTTTAGCATTCACCATGCAAGTTGGAAGGCTGCTACTTAACAAATGAGTTCTGCACAAATATACCCAGAGACGTTTTTTTAGTTGCCCCGATTACTGCTTTCTAGCTAAAGTAATCGCTTGACAAATTTGGAAAAAGTAGGCAAAATACAGGTTACGCACACATTTCAGCTTATTTCTCTATAACGAAGAGCGATTTCACAATAAATAAAAAATCGTCCCCAGCTATTTGATGGAGGTATCGAATGATATAACCGATGTCTGGCGAAAAAATTTACTTGAGTCTGCAAAAAAATCTGGAAAATTATACTTCTTTTAAAATGTGTCAAAAATATTTGTAAAAAGCAACATTAGTTTCATGGTATGCATTAAAAAGAGAAAATGTCAAGCTACATTTTGATATAAAAATGGCTTCTTAACTCCAAGTAATGAACGAGTAATAATGGTGCAAACTTTTGTGACCAAAGGGAATCACCACCTTAAGTGCGTAAATTTGCTACTGCTACTATGAAATCAGTATTAGTCAATTGTCTAAAATTGTTAAGGACTTGCCCATGTTTCTAGTTTGGCATCATTTACATCCAATCCCCTACGACAAATATTCGTACTCAATTCCCTTTGGTCAAGAGTACATCATACATAAGAGTATGACCAGAGTCATACGCTATGTACTATGAGCTCGCTACATGCTATGCGCGCTATCGGCTGACCCCCCCATAAATCAGACCTCCCATCACCTCGCCCCTATACATGTACGGGTCCAAACGGGGGATCGGGCTCGTGCTTGTATATTTTGTACACAGATGTGTAAATCATGCAAGCTTAGACACCATACACAAATCGGCAGCATACCTTTCACACCATCCTGCCAGTGGCAACCTTTTTTGCTTAGCATTCCATTGTGTAAATTAGCGTTGTAATTGTAGATTCCTTATTGTTCCAGTCATGGAATTAGTTGCGTCAATAAAACCAGGTGCATAAGTTTTGTCTCTTAACCACTCACAGAACTCTGTAGATGTTGTTGCTTTCTCAGTAATACCAAGAGTACTTAATGCTTAATACGAAACTGAACTTGTTGTTCTACCAATAAACAACAATTTTTCTGCTGTTTACTGTTTTTCCTTTAGGTTCTTCTTTACCTTGTTCGCCGGGTGTAATGACATTTGTTGTAGAAAAAGTGGAAAACATTAGAGGCTGCATCGAATATTTTGTCAAAACTTGTGAAATTTACATAGATGTTCCAATTTCAGAAGATTTGCAAAAATTAAGATATACTTTCCGGAGTCTTTGATTATTAATTTGCAAGAAATGGCTGCACAAACGGTGCGTTTCTGTAAACGTATATGGTAAATAACTCACTGTCGCGCTGTTCTGGATAATCTGATAATCTGCCTTCTAATGAACTAATTATTAAGTAATTAATAAATTAATGAATTACGTCTTCATTGTGTTATTTTAGAAGTAGAGTTGGCAGATGGAACAACTATAGGAGTTACTAAAAGTTCACTATTTTTCAGCTGCGAGTGTAGATCAACTAAAAACTAGAAAAACTGATATTGAGCTCCCGGTGAGGGATAATCTCCTTAAAAATTGTCTCATTCTTCGTGTAGATTACTGCATCTCATTCACAGTATAAGCAGTTTTCAATCAAAATAGTGAAAGCTTCGGGCCTTGATCACCTCAAATCCACCAAATGTAAAGTGGCAGTGATTTTACCAAACGTAAAGCATTTGTACTGTCTACGATACGACATCTGTAAGTCAAATAAGCTGCAACCACTACTGGACAAACCGTCTTTATTTGCTTTCAAGGGAGCCCAAGCTGTCAGTGACGTTGGTTCCTGTATGGGAACGTTCCTTGGGATGTCATTGATATCGGTTGTCGAGCTAGGGTTTATTTCCCACATGGTTGTATCTGCTTCAATAAACTTGCTGCAGTCTAAGGATTGTTTCCAAGTCTCTCCGGAGAAAATAATTAAAGGATAATAACTGGTTTTGTTGACAAAATATTTTACTGTGTGTGACACAGTTTTCTGAGTACTACTTTATTTCCAATAAATCTAGCAAGGCTTATTACAAGTCACTGGACAGTATTTTGCCCAATATTCACGGTTATGTTCTTCATCGCATTGAGCTTTGTAATCCCCGCAGTTGCTGAATGTGTCTGCACAAACTGTAATCAGAAACATTAAATAAAGATCGCATGAATTAACGGTTGCAAAGAGCAAGTACAGCTACTTTTTGCGTTAACGACGACAATCACGACTCCCATCCGCTGACTACAATATTGTAAGTGTTACGGCGCACACGCTCATAGCCTACTGCTGCAATCACCTAATTTGTTTGAGGTAATTTTCAATTTTATCAAATTAAGTGATAACATCAAAGAATACAACAATTTACCGAATACATCAATCATCTTTACCAAAGTTTGTGTAATGATAAGAGTATGACACTAGGCTTACTTTTATCAGAGCAAAAAACCATACGCTGTCGATCGCACAACCCTCCCCTTTATAGACTGGCCACCCCTCACCCTCACACCGCCCCATATTGGCACTCGATCCCAAAAGATAATCGCTCACTCGCTTCACATGTTTACTGTCTAAGCTGGTTGGATGCCTACACCAATACATACAAAATATATTAAACAAGTTTAGGGTAACGTATTGTATGAGCGTGGAGTCAACTTGAGCGGAAAATGTGAGGTAACAGCGTGGACAACATAGATTTCACTTTGACAACAGAGAGTATGCCTAGTGCCACACTTTTATCATTGAATTTATGTGTTCATGCCCATACTTACTTCCACCGGTTGGGAGGGTAACTCCTCTTGTGACTCCTATTTTATCAGGGCTGCAGTCGTAGAGTTTGTTTACTTTCTTGATGTCCATTTCAGTAAATCCTTCTCGTTGACCAAGAGTAACTCTAAACATAACGCGAACAATACTAAACATGCAAACACGATAATTTATTTATTTTCAACATATGCGTCATCTGATAAATGTATGCATGTAAATACGCCAAGTGAATAAACAAAAGTATAGACAAACCCTTGCTGCACAGCTACCATAGTAGGCTGTTTATTTTTGCTGAAAAAATCTCCACCATAATGCATAACGCTGTTATAGTCGTAGGGAAGGCCTTGTGTAGTGCAGTCTGTACATTTATCGAAATTGTGTTTATGACCTAAACAGGAACGATCCAATATTAGCTGTAACTTTATAAAAACGATTAAAATTATGCAAACAAGCGATTGCTATGTTATTGGTAGTAAACAAAGGTTAACACGTGGGGATCTGGGAGGTCTAAGCCCCCCAAACCGGACACGGTACCCCAAGTCCCACGCTCGACGGGGACAAGAGGTGACGATAAAATGGCCATGGGTGAGCAAACATGTACGTACTAAAAATTAGTTTTTACACTAAAATTTAAAAAATCTTCGGCTTTGCCCGAATTTTTTTGTAAAATGTTTTAATTTTTAATTTTCAATTCAATTCTAAAAATTGGCAATTTTGTTCTCAATTATTTTAGAAAACAGGCGACTTGGCCAACAATAAAACTGTTTTTCGAAAAATTTCACTAGTTCTTCTTGAGGTGCAAGCCCACTTGAAAATTTCAGTTTAGGGTACAAGCCACCTCAAAATTTTCTGGTATAAGCCCTCCTAGGACCAGACCCTATGTAATGTATAGTGGTAATTTGTAAATTAGACTACCAAATCCAAGCCATCCGTCATTACTGATTTCACCAAGCATATCCACGCACTTCCTAATCACTTAATTTTTCTTAGACTAAATAATTAAATTTTAACAGTTGTGCAGATTTAGTTAATCGGAGATGGAAGTTCGAGTTGTTGATTGAACTAGTGTGCTGATAATTCAGACCTTCTTGAATGTTTTCTTCGATAATTCTAAGGAAGTGATCTCTATCTGGACGACTTTGTTCGTGATGAAATCCAAGGGCATGAGCTATTTCGTGAATAGCGGTTCCCTTGTATTCGCAGCCAGAACCAATTGAAATGCCTTGCTTCCCTTGACTCTTGTAGTAATCATACACCTCTTGTCGTCCAACAGCAGAGAAACATCTAAACGCAGATTGTTAGCGTACATATCACAAGTAACTGAAATCAAATGTTTAGTGAAAGTTGTGGCGCACATTTAAACAAGTTGCAATTTGCCACCTGTAGGCATCTGCCATGCAATTACCCTTCTAAGGTGGAACTTTTCAACTGTAAATACAATTACCCTCCTCCGCGGAAAAAGAAAGCGTGATATTCGTTTCCTCGCTTCGGCATAAGATGAATACACGTGTATTTAGCGTAATCTTCGATTGCAGCAGCAATTGCTTCAACTCCACGTTTGGCTAAAATATATTTACATGCATATTTACCTGCTGTAAGCTACAGCCACACCGTTATTTTAGGGGATAAATTTTCTTTAAATTTTTATTGTGAAAGAAGAAAGTTGGACCCCATTTCTTTTTCTTTATTTAAAGAAGCCAGACAGTATTTTAGTAGTGTGGCCTGTGTTATTAAAGCATATGTTTGAAATGTAAGTAGCAGCTGCCAATGTAGCAATATGAACCATGAAACTAAAATAAAAGAAGCCGCTTTTCTTTCTCTTCTTCTTTAAATTAAAAAAAATTGAAGCTATATTTCTTTTTCTTTATCTAAGGAATTTTTCTCATTTTCTTTCCGTTAAAATTCCGACATGGCTGTAATAAGACAACTGGATAAGCTGGGAGCGAGGCATGCTTGCAAATAGGATGTACAGAAAAATCAAGTATTCCTTGCAACCTGTTTTCCCCGCAAAGTGGACTCCACAGTGTCACATTTTTACAGCTACTCAGTACTCTATTCAATACTCTATTCAGCACTCTTCAGCATGGAAATTCACAGCATTCAAGCTCAGCTTTAACATGATTGAGTTTCTTCGCTTCAACAAGTTCACCAAACATTAGACATCATAGGTTACAAGGGAGGATGGGATTGGAGTCAAAGCCTCCTCTGCCAGGTCATGGAACATGTCCTGCCGCTGTCAAGCCAACGGTAAGGAAAAGAGCACAAAAATAGGTTTTAACCTATATTTGTAGACTTTTTTCGAAAAATTAATTTGTAGTTGAAACGTTTACTTTAAGTAAACGTTTCAACAACAAATTAATTTTAACATCGCTGGTATTGATTGATGATATTCTGTATTAGCGCTAATTCTGCGAAAAATATGTCAACTGGTGCTCATGGCACAATCCGCCACGAGCAATTGGGTACAAGAGGCAAACCCCATGTGTGTTGGTCTGGGTAGGTCCTTAAAATCGTGCGGTTTGGCCGTATACAACAAAGTAACTACTGACGGTGACGACAGCGACTCTATCCTTCCGTTAATCTATCATGAAATTTTGCTATAACATCGATTAGTTTAATCCGCCTTCACGTTGTATAATACAAATTTTAGTAGTTAGTTTGACGCGCACCGTAAATGTATGAATACAAATATAATAATACCTTTTAAAAAGCACTCGAACCAGGAGAGGTTTAGAGGATTCGTTTGCAAATCTTAACACCAACTAAATTGCGCGACGTTAATTATGCAATCTTCTAACCCTTAGCTAAAATACTCAGCGTACAATTATATGCTCAATATATCTAAACACTACTGTTGCTCAAAAATCATTTACAGTCTTTATGAAAGTTCAAAAGTATGGACACTCTTACTCATTTTGTCGGAGATTTCATAAGGAACTATTACAAAGCCATTTTCTTTTTTCCACTTAAGGTCAGGATTACTGATGGCGTTTCTGACAGAGCCCTGCAATAGTTCAACCCAAATTATTTGTTAAAAAAGACAATAATGGAAGGGTTGTTTCTGTAAAGTCTTTGCGACAACAAAAGCCTGAAAGTCAAAAGTGAAATGCCCATTATCCAATAAACTCGGTCCCTAAGTAAATCATTCCAAACTTATCCACATTTGTCCACAGGTCATTCAAAGTCAGCCTCATATAGTATCAACTCAAATTAAAAGCAAACTAAAATACATTTTCCCTAACTTTAACGTTTTTGGGTTGGCATTCCTTGGGCACATATTGTTAGCATTACGTCTAAAACGAAATTAAAAATTTTATGAAACTTGAAAAAACTTCTTGCAACCTTCGAGCATCTTCGTTCAAAGCATCCCCGTTTCTGTTTGGAGCAGATTTTGCTTATTTCTAACACCTGGGTAAGTTCAACATTGAGCTTATAGATATGTATAATTATAACGGTTATTTTTCCATATCGTGAACCATAGGTAATTTCTCATACGTCGGCGTCTAAAACCAGTTCTTTCCCTGGAGTAAAATTTTCTGTTATTTATTTAAGAAAAGAAAACCACCAGACTAACCACAAGTACTTTTAACCTAATTAATTAAAAATTGGCCAAATTTGAAGGCTCACAAAGGTCAATTTACCCATGGCATGCCTACCCCGATATTGATTAATTCTGTGGTGTTTAGGAAATTTAGTTTTTTCCAAATTATTATCAACTTTTTCAGCGATTCTGGGGCATACTTTGTGGGGCAGATTGACGAGCGTACTACATAGCGATCCTTTTTAACTGCTCCGATGTTTTCCAGGCAGAGAGGTAGCTTCTTTCTTCAGGCTGACTTAAATATTAGCTAATTCTTTCATAACGATGAGAAATCGTATTTTCAAATAATGAGATTATAATATTTGCTATTCACTTCGTAATAACAATTTCGTAATAATTATGAAAAACGGGTCCCAGCACCAGCTGTGATGTTGAAGTATCAAATAATAACCGATGTCCTTTAAAAAAAGTAGTCAGTCTGCAAAATTTAATTTAGATAGGTTACTTCTAGAAGACAAAAATTTCATCGCATCCATTGAAATGTAAAACTTTAACTTTCATTTTGATGTAAAATTGGCTTCTTAACCAGCTGTAAGGAATAAATGAACAAGCATGATTCAAAAGGAATCACCACCTTTAAACTAACATAAGTTACACAGATTTTGTAAAACAATCACTGTTTCATGTTATACCTCGTGCCCTGGCGGCTTAACCATATCACCTTCTTCTACTTCAGCCCCGTCAGCGGTCGTAACTAAAATGATTTTTCCAAATATCTTCAATACAAACGCTGTATGTAACAATTGCTATATCATTCGTTTTTACAGTCTGACAGTTTTTACACGTGCAGAGGTTGTGTCGCGCTTATAATACATAGTACATAATACATAATATGTATTATGTAATCGTTATATATACTAATTTGGATTAACGATTGAACTCAATATTGTGTGTAAAATATATTTTCGATATAATCTTGACTCCAACACTAATAACAATTGTTGCTGAATTGACAGTAGTTACTTCAATAATTATTTCAACTTACGGTCTTCTGGTGATTTTTGATGAGGTCCTCTTTCGGGATTTACTACTTTTGACACTGAAATCAAAACATTACATTAATTTAGGAACGCTGATGTAAAGTTATCAGTGAAAAAGCCTAATTTTATTAAAATATTAGCAATTGCTAGCACAAGACCTACCGACAGCTTCATCAGCCAGGGCAAAAACTGCTGCTGGGCATAGCAGAACCACAAATACCAAAAGATTCATCGTGTCAATTTTTAGTTGAATGTAATGAGCGCTCTATAATCACCCTGGTTTATATACAGAACATTTTCCGTCTTCCGTAAACCCGTCTGGAGGGTGACAGTACTTAAACGATTATGTTCTTCGCTTGGTTGTTGAAATCATATGCCATAGTTTGCATAAGGACAAATAAGTAACCCGCACGGAGCCCCCCTTACGTCAGTTCGCATATTCCCATTCAACTGAAGAGTCTAGGAAACCTGGACTAGTACAGGTGATCAAATAAATTGATAAGAATAGCTTAAGAACCCTAGAATTATTTTTATATTAATAAATTGTATGATATATCCTATTCATGCTAGTGCAGACTAGCTGATTATTTGCGTGGTAAATGGCGCGAAAGCAGCACAGTGAACTTAACGGGGGTCTTGCACGAAAATTTGTATTCGCCGTTGAATTTAGCTTATTTTAGAATAAAACTAGCAACACATTTCCTTCATGTTGAGTTTTACTTTTGAGCTACTTCGTTCGAGGATTCCTGAATGACTGTGAAGCGCATGCGAGGGTGAGACAGCAAACTGAGCCAGATTTTTCTCCGTGGTACGATTGCTTATGGATTTTCATCGGTTGTATTTTTGAGAACTGAAACGAAGTATTCCGCGGCGTATTTTTAGTAAATTAAGTTAAATGTATTTATTTAATTGAACAGTCTTCATCATAAACAAATCTGTGACAGATACTTTAGATTAAAGCAACTGCGGGACTTGATCCATGGAAGAAAACTATTCCTCACGTTGAGAGCATTCCACTGGTGCGAAAAATCTCTAAAACCAATTTTAAAGTTTGAAAAAGTGACATTTTTATCCTTCAGATGCTTCACCAACTAGTCAAGCAGCTACCAAGTTGACGTGCTTCGCTACAATAATTCTAACCAAAATTTACTGGTACAGCCTTGAACACAAGATGTATTAGATACATTAGATACATTATATATTAGTAGTATTTATTGTCAGTCAACAGAATAACAATCATGAAAAGCTAATCATAATAGAATAGCTATTCAAAACAGCACACATTTGTAATTGAGTATATTCATACATATCAGTGACCGATAATTAGAGAAGGACTGAGTACAATTTCAGGCCTTAAGCTGTTCCAGTACATAATTATTCTTAGGCTGAAGAAGTTTTTCGGACATCAAGTGCAGAGAAGCAAATGTTCAATTTCAGAGGGTAACCCCTGGTTGCTGATGCATTGCTTACACTTAATATATTTGTGTGGGTGTAGTCTTGTTTGGCCCAACTCTGATTTGGCCCAACTGTCATTTAAACTGCTAAGCCCCGCCCACTTTACTAAAGAGAGAACGTCTTACGGTAGAGTTTATCGCGTGTAAATAACTGTGAGAGGACGGGGATTGTGTAGGAAAATTACTATTTTTCCGTGGAAAATAAAGATTTTTAAATTAAAATTAATTTAATTTAACTGATAATCTATATACGCCTATATATGTTCACAATAAAAATAAAATTAGCTAGAATAAAAATGTAGTAACAAGAATAAATTGAGATTAAAAGTTAACAAATTTATAATTCAAGACAGCAAACTTCAAAATTAAAACCATTTTTTAAATTTTCTTTAAGTTTTATATACTCAACAGTTTTTTTAAATCTATGCATCCTTTGATTTCTCACGTACAATTTTTACAAATATAAAATATTGCAATTAACATGCACATGTGTGCATGTCTACATTCATTTGAATTTAATTGGTCAAGTGATATTGTGTTAAAGAACCAGTCATTGTTGTTGGGCCAATTCAGAATCGGGCCAAGTCATACCAAACCATTTGTGTGTATACTTACACTGTATATACATATATATAAATATAAATATATATATATATATACATACACTTATATGCACTGATATATATATATGTGAATGTGTGTGCGTGTGTGTGTGTGTTTTGACAATTTTCTCTTTAGACGTGTGGTGGGGGGGGGGGGGTTTCACCACCCCCATACCTGAGCTCACCCCCCCCCCCCCCAGAGAGGTCCCTCACTCCCCCCCAGAATCCGGATTTTTCCTGTAAAAAACCGGGAAAATCCGGTTTTTTCTGCGGCCTTCGGCCGCCCTTCACCCCCTCCAGAACTTCCCCTCCTGCACATATCTGCTTTTAGACCCCCAATTTTCAGGCCCCGACCACCATTATTACACACACACGTGCACCATAAGTTTGCACCATTATCATTCATTCATTCCTTGGAGTTAAGAAGCCATTTTTATATCAAAATACACTTGACATTTTCTCTTTCTAATGCATACCATGAAACTAATGTTGCTTTTCTAAAAAAATTTTTAACACGTTTTAGAGGAAGTACAATTTTCCAGAATTTTTGCAGACTCAAGTACATTTTTTGGCGAGACATCGGTTATATCATTCGATACCTCCATCAAATAGCTGGGGACTTTTTATTTATTGTGAAGTCGCTCTTCGTTATAGAGAAATAAGCTGAAATGTGTGCGTAACCTGTATTTTGCCTACTTTTTCCAAATTTGTCAAGCGATTACTTTAGCTAGAAAGCAGCAATCGGGGCAACTAAAAAATCGTGCCTGGGTATGTTTGGGCAGAGCACATTTGTTCAGTAGCAGCCCTCCAGCTTGCATGGTGAATGCTTCACAATCTTTGGAAGAAAAATGGTCGTGTTTTTGCTAAAACTACATTTTTTATGATAGCAGCCTACAGGATAGCTCCCTACCCTAGGATAGATACCCTCCCCCCAAATGGAGGGGTCGCCGACCCCCCTAAAAATTTTTTCCTACCCCTCCCCCCAAATTTATTTTTTCAGACCCCTCCCCCCTAAAAGTTTTCTAACCTCTACCTAAATTTTTGAAAATTTTTAGCTAAAAATTCGAATCTTTTCCAAAAAATTCCAAAAATTAGCGAAAAATTGCTAGAATTCGCTTAATTAAGCTAAAAATCGTTAAAAATAGCTTTCAATTTTTTAACGAAAACCCGATTTTTCGCCGACCCCCCCTCGAAAATTTTTCTTACCCCTCCCCCCAAATCGAATTTTGGCGAACCCCCCACCCCCTTTTTTCGCCAAACCCCCCTCCCTACTTTTTTCTGACCCCCCCACTTTTTTCGCCAGCCACACCTATGCCCCCCCCCAAACAATACCGGAATCTTTGCAAGTTTTTAGCCAAAAAGTTTTAGCCAAAATCGTTAAAAATTGCTGAAAATTGAGAAAAATTTTCAGTTTTTTTAGCGAAAAACCGATTTTTCGCCGACCCCCCCCCCTCGAAAATTTTTCTTACCCCTCCCCCCAAATCGACTTTTTCTCGACCCCCCTCCCCCCCTCCCCCTTTTTTGCCAAACCCCCCACTCTATATACTTCTTTTTCAAACCCCCACCCCCACTTTTTTCGCCAGCCACACCTATGCTTTCCCTCCCCCCCACTTTTGGCTACCCCCCCCCCATAGATGTGGCTGGCGAAAAAAGTGGGGGTGGGGGGTTTGAAAAAAGTAGGGAGGGGGTCTGTCAAAAAAGGGGAAAAAAGTCGATTTGGGGGGAGGGGTAAGAAAAATTT
This sequence comes from Trissonchulus latispiculum, assembly GCA_030248195.1. Lineage (NCBI taxonomy): Eukaryota > Metazoa > Nematoda > Enoplea > Enoplida > Ironidae > Trissonchulus > Trissonchulus latispiculum. The sequence continues at coordinate 58,080 of JASAND010026770.1, forward strand.
TCTAGGGGGGGGGTCGGCGAAAAATTTCGAAAAAAAGTCGGTTTTTCGTTAAAAAAATGAAAAATTTTCTCAATTTACAGCTATTTTTAACGATTTTTAGCTTAATTAAGCGAATTCTAGCAGTTTTTCGCTAATTTTTTGGAAAAATTTCGAATTTTTTGCTAAAAATTTTCAAAAATTTAGGTAGGGGTTTGAAAATTTTTAGGGGGAGGGGTCCATAGGTGTCTCGGGGTTTGGGGTTGGGGGAGGCCCCCTCCCCCCTAAATTTGGGGGCGGGCCCCCTTTTTAGACCTCCCCCAAACCCCCCCCCCACCCCAAGACCCCCCCAAACGTCCCCCAAAAAAATTTTTCAATTTTTATGCCAAAAATCGCATTTTCAGCCATTGCTAATGCCGAAAAACATGAAATCAGTATATAAGTAATTTTAACATTAGACAGTGTTTTTAAACTCGAAAACTTGATTGCCAACTTGTTTCTGAGTCCAGAATAAGGTTAATATTGAGTCTAAAAGTCCATAAAACCGTTATAAAAGTGTATTTCTCGCGATAATAAACACTTTAAGCCAAAACTTTTTACTTTTTTGAAAAATTTTGCAAAATTTACCCTAAAAATACCCGATTTTTGGCCAACTTTTCGCGCCTTCGGCGCGACTAACCCTCCGGTTGGGGGGGGGGCCGGGGGCCCCCAAAAATTTTTGGGGGTGGTTTGTAAAATTGGCTGGGGGGGGGGGGGGGTTACCATAGTTTCCTGGAACTTTGGGTCTGGGGGTAAATCTGGGCTGACCTCCAAAATGTGATGGGGGGTACCACCCCAACCCCCCCCAGAATTCGGACCTCAGAAATTTCGAAAAATGGCCAAAAAATGCAAAATTTTCTGTAATTTAGCCCTTTTTTCATCAAGATAAGGCTTGTTCTTAACGTTTTAGGTGTTTTTGCACCATTTTAAAGCGATTTTAGGACAAAATTTTAGAAACATTTTTCAAAAAATGACCATTTTTCGACCAAATTTAGCTAACTTTTTGGGTCCAAAAATCGTTGGGGGGGGGTTCGGGGGGGGGGGGTAGCCAAAAGTTGGGGGCGGGTACGTCAAAAAAACTGGGGGGGGGGGGGATAAATTGGGCAAAAAAGTTGGGGGGGGATACCCCCCCAATCCCCCCCCCCCAATGTAAACTATGGGGGTTACCCCCCCCCCAAACCTCCCCCAATTACACCTATGGGAGGGGTCGGAAAAAATCGATTTGGGGGGAGGGGTAGGAAAAAATTTTTAAGGGGGGGGTTGCCGACCCCTCCATTTGGGGGGAGGGGTCCCCCCCCCGAAGTGCACCTATGCCCCCTGAACCACCCCCCACCGATTTATGGACCCAAAAAGTTAGCTACATTTGGTCGAAAAACGGTCATTTTTTGAAAAGTTTTTCTAAAATTTTGACCTAAAATCGCTTTAAAACGGTGCAAAAACGCCCAAAACGTTAAGAACAAGCCTTATTTTGATGAAAAAAGGGCTAAATTATAACAGAAAATTTTGCATTTTTTGGCCATTTTTCGAAATTTCTGAGGTCCGAATTCTGGGGGGGGGGTGGGGGGTACCCCCATCACATTTCGGAGGTCGGCCAAGATTAGCCCCCCCGAGACTGGTTTTCCACTGATCGATTATTAGGTAGTGCTCGTCAGCGCACTACCTAGAATAGGGAAAAAAAGGCGTATTGCGGCCACTTGGAACATAGTTTTCCCTGGTGCCGGCGGAGGAGTTGAGGTAGAGCCTTCATATTTTACCAGTAGAAACCCCTTCACGAGGGGTACATGCTGTGCAAATTTGAGCTAAATCGGCCGAGCCGTTTTTGAGATATGACAGATTCAATTTTTCAATGCACGACTTTCTCTCCATTCCCCCCCTAGGGGTCGGAGGTCTTAGATTTCCTATACCATATGGGGTTTTTTTTGAACAACTTTTTCCCCATTTTTGGGGAAATGAGTATGGAGTAGGTAGGGCCTCCCCATAGGTCTGTGTACATAGCAGGATTTCGATTTTTTCGGAGATAGCTTTTTTCAAAAATGGTCAATCCTTCTGTTCAAGTAAACTTGAACTGGGGCAGGCCGATGGGTCTGAGGTTCGCCGAGGAGCATGGCCCCATGGTCTAGATTGCCATGGGGTATATGAATTTTGGATCTGTCCCCTGTAGTTTTCTGGCCGGAGGTCACTAGTTAACGTGTAAAAGGGGGGGTCTGGGCCTACGGAGTAGGCAGCCCTATACATAAGAGCTGCTGGGCTGAGGTTTCGTATTCGAATAGGAACCCCTATATGGTGAATCTAAATGGCCCATTAGTTTCGGTCTAGGACCTATCCATGTGGCTGGGGGGCACCCTGATGGTGGTGGGCCCTACCGTGTCGCAACTCCAACTTTAACCTCTTCTACAGAAATATCTACAGGGAGCAGGTCTCTCTTATTTGGGGTTTGGGGTGGGGTGCGGGAGCACTACAGCATAGGCTATACTGGGATTCGCCCGGACCCCTGTGGCGCCCTGGCCAGGGGTCCGGACCGGGGACCGGCCCCCAAATGACCAAAAATCGATTTTTCCAAAAGTGGCCAAGTTTGGTATCAAATGAAAGCCCTTGGTGAGGCGAACATTTTTTGTCATTGGAGGACCCCTCCAAAGTGGACCCAGCGGCCTGTGGCGCCCTGACCAGGATCCGGACCGGTCCAAAATAGTCAAAAATCGATTTTTCCAAAAGTGGCCAAGTTTGGTATCAAATGCAGGG